>JXSR01S002566.1:7445-23967 GCA_000969725.1 Ophiothrix spiculata
GTATGGTATTTGTATACATCAGATATGCTACAATGAGCAACATGTAGGAGTCGACAACTGGACCCTTTTGCCGCGGCGGTACACATATGTGTTTAGCTAATTTGGTTTGTAACTGGTATTAATTAATGTGTTAATTAATCAAAGCAGTGGAGGATGAGGAGCTCTAACTCACATAATTGGACCCTATTCCCACATACTTGCATAGATTTTCACAAGATTTGGACACAAGGATACCAAGCTTAGGTTACACATGTGACATAAAAATAAATGGAATTGAAGGCAATCTGGGTCATATGGGGTCAAAAACCTCTATAGTCAAGATAGGTACATGTAGTTGCAAAATCTGTCACTATTCCCACATACTTTTATGAATTTTCATAAGACTTGGTCACTAGGATATCCCCTTTAGTGGGTTGACATTTGCCATGACCAATTGGGAGTAAACTATACTTAGGGGTCATAATTTGTTTTAAGTTTAATCACCCTGAATAAGTGATTGAATAATTAATGAAAAACTAAAGAGAAGTCTATCTGGAAGATATTGGATGGTACTTGTGATGTATGTAGCTATATTGAATATTAAGCATGTTCTTGGTTACAAAAATGGCATCTGAAAAAAAAAATATTTCTTATGTTACACCCTGTATATTTTCTGCACACCCTGTATAATGACCTTGAAATTATCATAGGATGATTCCTTACTTTTTTCCCTTTAAGAATATATATACTTGTCCTATCCTAAATTGAAGAGTTTAAAAGTTTTAGTAAATATGCAAAGTGAAAACTCCTGGTTTTGCCTATTTTCTGTGTGTTACCAAAAAGTAACCCAACTTACGGCACATGACCATTAACGAATATGAGATAGGTACATGTATGTAATATCTTTGTTTAGGTTATGATTTTAGCCAACTACTAAATATGAGAAATGTATAATTGAGGGTAGGGGGTATGGCCTATAATTTTAAAAAAATGTCGAAATTTTTGTTTAGAATGGACCCCAAGTCCTAGCTTTGGGTCAGTTTTGATAATATGGACCTCTCGATCATGCTCTCGATACAAATGGGGTTCATCCAGTAGTAGAATTTATTTGAAAGCAGTCAAATTCTGTACTGACATAGTCGCAATTTTATAACCATAGAACCACTCATCTTTCAGGCATTTCGTCCACAAATTATTATGAAATGTCACTCATTTTCCCCAAATGTTTGCTTTTGTTTAATAATGTTTGTAAAATGCTCCAGATTTAGTATTAGGTTGTTTGGAGTTTAAGATGAAAATGCCATTAAAATGAAGTCTTCCTCGGTATCCACAGTATAACTCGGTCGCAATTGAGGTAAATAGATTTGATATTGACATCCTATAAAACATCAGAATGATATTCAAACTCATGCCATGTCTGTCCCTGTTTCGTATCACAAGCAGTTCTATTTTCTAGTTTTCGTTTTTGTCTTCTAAGCATCTTTTTGTGACACTATTGGCCTTTTGCTTTTTGAACTTGAATGACGATTCACTTTATGATATCAATTGAATACGCCAGAATAAGAACATCCCAACTCCAATAGCTCCCTTCTGTTAAGTTATGTAAAATATAAATGCATATAAATCTCTGAAAATGCTTTCAAATCACTAAAAAGCATTTCCATGTCTTTATCCCAATCATAGTGTCACATTTGACCTTGTAGTTGACTTTGTTAGACATTGTTAGATAATTGTAGAAGTAGAAGTAGAAGTTTTCTTAGCATATAGTTGCAGAGGGGAGCTCATGGAGTTGGGATGTTCTTGTCCTTCCCTCCATAAATGTCTTTTGTTTGTTATATTTTTATGGAAATAAAGAATGAACTGTAATGGCTGTTTAAATATAGCAACTATGTACTATAACAATTATCTAACAATGTCTAAACAAGTCAGCTACAAGGTCAAATGTGACACTATGATTAGGATATTGACATGGAAATGCTATTGTAGTGATGTGAAAGCATTTTCAGAAAATTGTATGCATTTATATTTTATAAATATAATTAACAGAAGGAAGCTTGGAGTTGGGATGTTCTTATTCTGGCATATTCAATTGTCTGTCCTTTGGATCATGGAAAAAAGAGTCCACCACTCTCGTACATTTGAAAAGCATTAGGTTGGAATAACAGAACCTTTTGAAAACTCGATTGTCGCACAGTAGATGAAAACATCCTACATTAGACCCGACACATGTCGAAATTTGAAAACCGTATGGTAGGCCCATGTGGTAGGACTATCATATTTAACATGACGATAGGTGGTCATACGCATAGGCCTATTTTGATTAGTTTTTTCTGAGACAAATAAACCAACGTTTTTGTCTCAGGTTTTTTTAACACAATGAACAAAAAAAAAACGTTCAACATTTAACGTATGCCAACCAATTTAGTACAGAAACATCTTAAAAATGGCGTCAATCGTTTTCTTCAAAAACGATGACGCTTTTTTCGTAATCTCTTAAATTCATGCAGTTTGGATCATTCAATTTTGTTCGGACATTCTTATTCCATGTACGCATTTTAACTATAAACAGATTTGAATACGATTGGATGATTCAAACAACACAAAACTAGGAGCTTTTTGACCAAAATTCGTCGACAACACATTTTTAAAGAGGTTTCTGTAAGTGAAATCAATAATCAAGACCAATCTATAAACTTTACTCTTTGTGTATGCCAAAAAATATGAGAGTGAGTCATTTGTAAGCAGGCAGGTAAATGAAATGAACATGAAATACCCGTCATGATATTTTTGAGGGAGAGTTGCCTTAATTGCAGCAGATGCCACTGACCCATTGACGGATCTAAATGCTTTTCCCATGCAGCCACCCATATTATTGTTTCTTCATGTTCAAAAATGTGTTGAGAAACTATAACAATTTGTTTTTCGATGGTGTGCGAATAGATATGGGTGGATGAAGTTATAACCTTTTCCCGATATAGGAGATCTACAATTTCCATTTTTCTTGAGGCATCAAGTAATCGTCTGTTTTCGTATGGTGGTTGTAGGCGTAGCAGATATAAAGACAAGATGCTTTCTCTGAAACTGATCATCATTTGTACAATTTTTAGTCTGGTATCGGGACAATGTTGCATGGATTATTGGACGTCGTTTAATGGAAAATGTTACCGATATTACAATCTGCTCAAAGATTGGTATGATGCCGAGATGTACTGCAACATAATGGGCGGCCATCTAGTTAGTATCAACGATCGAGCTGAAAATGATTTCGTGAACTATTTGACAGCAGGACCGCCAAATGATCATGGCGCTGGTCACTTGATTTGGATCGGCTTTACTGATTTGTATGAAGAAGGCGTTTACGAACATGTGGATGAGTCGTTTTATGGCTTCCATAACTGGGCATATGGAGAACCGAATGATCGCCATGATGAAGATTGTGTGGAGAGCAACTTTGGCGGACGTGGGCTGTGGAATGATGAACAGTGTCATCTTCAGAGAAGATTTGTTTGCGAACAATGGTGAACATAACACTGTCCTGAGAGAGCATATTTATAAATCATTTGAAAACCCTACTACCCTGTTATCCATCACTCTTGCTTTTAATGTAATCAAAAATCTTGGACCATGATCTAACATTCGAAATGATACATAGGACGATAGTACTGATTTTTCTAATCCGGAATTGAAAGAGATCGGAAAGTTACTGTCATTTCTATGTAAAACCATGATACGGATTCTTGAATTGATATTGAGTATGCAAAGAAAAGAAAGAAAACACATCAATTGAGTACAGCCATTGCAGCTGACTTTGCGATCCAACCTGTCTTCACACTGAGCCATACCTACACTGAGTCATGCACTGAGTCCCATCCAGAATTACTTGCATGTGGAATAATTATCTGAACCAGTAACTATATAGTATTTACTCTTCTAAATGCTCCGTATTGCCTTGAAGCACTGCTGCCTTTAAACTGCTTCTGTTCGATTATTTCACTTTAACTATATAGGACGCAATTAAGGCTGGTCGATGTCCATGTCTTAAGCTACCCAATATTGCTCGGGTCGACGAAGCAATGAAATCAACTGTCTTGCCGGTCATAACCCTTGGGATCGAACTCTATAGTAGGCCTAATGTTGTTCCATAAGTTTACACAAACTCATGCTCAGACTTGAAAGTCTTTTGATTCTCATGGTCAAGGTTCTGAACTGTATCTTAACCCGATGTAGAATCCATATGTCCTAAATATAGGACGTTTTTTTATATTCGTCAATCAAGTAAATTTCAGAAGTATTCACAATATATGATATGATTGAGCTTTGAAAATAATTATTACCATCATTACATATTGAATAAATAGTGACAATGCCCTTTTAAAGAAATTTCTTGTTTCAGTGTAAAAGTCACTGTGTCAATTGTGGTCTGGTGGTGGTCTGATGACATCTCTTGGACCGTATTTGAGTGAAGCGATGTAACGATTTGTTTACGGCGTCATACCGGGTAGAATTCAGAAGACACCGCACAGACACCGGCCGGTGACCGACCGGCCCCCCGGGCGACCGGCGTGCGGACGGTGTCCGTGAGCACGAATGCCCTGGAAAAATAATCTAGTACAACATTCCTGAGATGCACATTTGGAACACAATTATAGTACAGTTTTAGTACAAATATAGTACAAATTTGTGTACTATAAATGTACTCAAATTGTACTTAAATGATGTTCCAAATGTGCACCTTAAGAATGTTTTGTACTCGATTTTTATTAGGGTGTCTGCATGAGTTAGAACCTTGCAGCTTAATTGTATACGATGTCTTCACCCTGGAGAAACTTCGAGTACAATTCTAGAACAAGATTGGAATGTGCACATTTGGAACATCATTTGAGTACACTTAAGTACATTTCTAGGACAAATTTTTCGTATTTTTTAGCAAACAATTTTTACTAGAATTGTACTTAAAGTGTACTCGAATGATGTTCCCAATGTGCACATTCCAATCTTGTACTTGAATTTACTCGATTTATGGTCACATAACCACCGCAGGGGCGTGGCGTTGGTGTCTGTCGCCCGGGGCAAGAAACTAGCGCGGGGAACCTGAAAAAGAACGCCCCAAAAAAATTCCAAGTTTAAAATAACTCCTCTTTTTTGGCAAAAATGGGTAATTTCTGCTAAAAAAAATTTTTTTGCGTTTTTTGCAGTAATATTTGCTAATTTAAGCTAAAAAGTACCGAAATCTTAAGGGCGCGTGGAGCGCCCAAAAAATTAGGCAAAAATTGGCTAATTCCAGCAGTATGTCCCCTGTTGTTGGTCCAATTATTTTTCATGTAGTGGCGATTTGGCACCCCTAGAGGTAGCGCCCGGGGCAACTTCGCCCCCCCCCCCTCAGCCATGTCAGTTGTGCTTCTTGAAACTGAGAAGAAAAAAGTTGCGGTAACTCTTTAAACATGTTAAAGATCGTATTTTGATACAGAAACCAACGAAGGCGGCACAACCGACTAGTTTTGTTTTAACTTTTTAAGTTCGCACTATCGACTTTTAATAATAATATATGACACCAAAAACCTGCAAACATTGCTGCAACTAAACAGTCTCAAAATGAAATCATAGGCCTAATCCGAAGATTAGGCCTATTATATTTCTGCAGTGCAAAGGGGCGCCGTAGTGTATAGTGGTTAGCGATCTCGCCTTACACGCATTGGGCCCGGGTTCGATTCCCGGTGAGGGCACTTGCCGGAATGGAATCTCGGAATCTTTGCTTAGACGTTTATCTGACTTAGTGGCAGCATTGGGCAGATATTCTAGTTCTACTCCGCTCCTAGCATGAAGTATTTAGAGTTGGGTAAATATTTCATGAGAGATCGTCGTCCTTCGGAGGGGACGTAAAGCCGCGCCGTCGGTCATACCTGTACATGCAATCGCAGCCAGTATCGTAAAGAGTAGGGTATTCTTCCCCTGACTGTTCCCAACCCCGTTTCGGTCAATTTCTGGACTTCAAAAATCCGCCTGTGCGTTAATACTCACTCAGTGAGGTCTGCACAATAATTGGAAGAAGAAGAAGAATTTAGTGGTTTTTGCCCTGAACGCGCGCTTTGCGAAAACGCGTATGTTTACATTTTTCGTCGCGCAAATATCATGGTAACCATGAGTGAAATAGATTTTTCACGTCGCCAATAAAACCGTTTCGTCAAGCAGCAGACAGGGATTTAAAAGTAAAAGACCAATGATGTCGAAGTATAAAAATCACAAAATGTAACAAGAAGAAGGTTTCAGTAACCATAATAGTTTAGAAAAAAGTTAAAAAAAATGTCTGATCTGCAAAAGAGAAAACGATGGAAGTTAAAGGTAGACGGAGGGACTGCGAATCTTTTTTTCTTCTCATTTGATCTATCTTATATCGACCGAACACCTCTAGCATCTGTACCAGAACGCGACTTTACAGAAGCCGGTGAGTTTGTTTGTGTCTCTCTTAACTCCTTCTCTTTCTTCTTCAACAATTAGAATTTAGAATAAGAAAGTTGTCTTATCCAGTTGCTTGACTAAATCTGAGTTAACTTGGACGTCATGCATTTTGAGTTATTTCTTTAAAAAGAAAAATTTCATTCAAATCTAATAAACAATCTATATAACAAATATGAACATTGTTGTTTTCGTTTTGTGTTGGCACTTTTAATCAATCTGAAACATGCTCACAGACTCACACTTTATGACGATGACCAACGTACAGTGACGAATGTTTGTCCCCTGTTTTTCAAGCAAGACAAGAAAGTACTAAAAATCAAAAACTATTAACTAAAGCGATGAAAAGATATTAAGCATGCAGTATTTGCGAAAGGGTGGTAACGACCTTCGTCGTAAATACGACAGTATTAATGTCGCAAATACTCGTTAACGATCCGCAATTTACATTCGCGATCGCCACGCTACGACGTCACCCTCCGCAAGACAACGTTGCACTGAGTCGTTGCAATTTCGTCATGATTTCGTCAGTGGTTGCTGACATAAAGCAAAGGAAAAGCATTGCCGCCAGTAGTCGTGTGTTACCGTCACTTGACGTCCCGGCTTGACGTTGACTAATTCGATAGCCACCGCAGGCTGCCGCAACAGTCTGCTGTCGTTAATGCATTGCAATAAGAAGAATCCCTGTTTTTCCCGACGATAAAATTAGACAAAATTTCAGATTTTCTTTCCATTTATTCCGTAAAATGTGGTAGAATTTGGTCCTAGGGTAAGATATATAGGTTAGATATAGGGTTTGTTGCATTAGGCCCTACGTCCATGCATACTCACATTTGTCACCATCTGTCGGGAATTCGTCACAGTAAGAGCCAGGCTGAACGAAATCAACAGATACTATAACTTCAACCTGAATTTCTCCAATATACAGGTATTTTAACTGAACGGGGCAAAATGATGCCATTTCTTCATGCGGTGACTGCAAAAATAAAGCAAAGCTGGAAAGGGACGTGCAGACCATTGGTCAAACACAGACTTCAAGCACGAAAAGCAAAAGCAAAACTCGAAGGTATATTTCTACTAAAATGTGCACCGAATATCTCAACAAGTCGGACCGTTCACAAACATTTGTTAGGGGACCTGATGCAAAAAGGGGGGGGGGGCTTAACATTTTTCACCCTCGTGAGGGGGGAGGGCTTAAAAAAACTACTGCAAATTTTCCGGTAAAAATTGAGTTTACATGCTTTTCTATGGGGTTGACCACTAATTTTTGTCGCTAAAAAGGCCCCCCTTAATTTTTTGAGGTCGAAAAGGGGGGCCCAAAATCGTTCGCGATAATTTGTTTTTGCATCCGGCCCCCCAACAAGTGTTTGTGAACGGTCTAGCGTTTATTTTAATTTAAATTTTAGTCGTGTTTCCTTTACGATATGATTATCAAGCAAACGTTTGCTCGTTATGGTAGTTTCTTTCAAGGGACTGACTCTCATGAACATCCATTCAAGACAATTGTCCTTCAACACCATGCCTTTAAAAAGGTACGGAGACCAACTAAATTTATATGTATACCTTATATAACGGACAAGTATTATGGACCAAGAATTAAATTATGCTACTTGTAAAATGTGGGCAAGACAGCTGTCGTCGTTTTTGAAATGACGTTTGAGTAACAGAGACTCTATTTTCCTCTACTTAAATATTTTGTATTGGTTCGTCGCGTCGTTTTATATGCAATGAATAACTTTCCTGACCATGTTTTTTTCTTGTTTAAGGACTGGCTCACATACAAAGAAAATTTCCGCATTTTTCACTTCGGGATCTGGACGATATGAGGTCGCAGTTCGTCTCCTATGATCTAAATCATGATGGTCTCATTGACTACCCAGAATTGTAAGTCACTGACATTTTCGAGCGGGTTTTCGGATACCTGCTATAGCGGGAAGAAATGCTGCCCATGGGTTACCCGAAAATGAATGACTTAATTCTTTGCATGTTTATTTTTAATTGGCATAACAGTATACAATCGTCTTCTTAATTTATTATAAAATGCGTTGTTTACACTATGACTATAGTTATGGATAGGCCTAGCTAACGTCAAGCAACGGAGACCTACGGATTAGAATTTTCCGCCCGTCATCGTTAGTTAACGGGCAGTTAACGCTCACACAATAGTAGTATGTCAGGGGCTTTTGGACCTCCTTTTGTGAATGGGGACAGGAGGGACGGAGGGGGAACAGAAGTGGGCGTGGCGAAGTTATATTGCAACTCGTATTTTTCATTGCTATTTCGGGTTCGATTACCCGCCCGAAAAATGCTTCGGGTACCCGGGTACAAAACTGCCTGAAAATTCAAGCTTATATATATAGGCATACTCACACTTTCTTTGTTGTTTTTTCTGATGCAAGATACACCATGATGAGAGATGCGAAATACAAGAAATGTATACTACATTAGTTCCGAAATCCGAATTCGAGAAACGAGATGAGAGTGTGAGATACGAACAGGAGACGTGGGATCCGAATTTTGAGATGCGAGATATGAGATGAAGGATGACTGCGAGATACGAGGGCGAGATTGGATAAGGCTTCATAATAAGGAATCATTTCTACTTACATTAAATAGCTTTAATGCAAGGATGGTTTTGTTTTTTAACGCAAAATTTTATACATTTCGTTTCCGTTTTTCCACATCCACATGATCCAGAAATAAGGCTTTAGATGAGCTAGGAGACAATACGCCAAGTGACATTCGTCGTAAATGCTTTGATGAAATCGACGTGGACAAATCGGATAGTGTGGATTTTGAGGAATTTCTCGGAGTAAGTTTTCAGTAGCGAAACAGAGGTGGCAAGGGACCAAGTGTACTTTAGGTCCCATCCAGAATTTTAGGGTTAGGATTTAGGGTTAGGTTTAATTTAGGGTTAGGGTTAGTTTTAGGGTTAGGGTTCAGGGTTAGGGTATAGTTTTTAATGGGACCTAAGTATACTTGGGCTTGGGGACCCCCCCCCCCTCCATTGTCCATCCAATCACTGCAAATTATACACTCAAATCCCTTTTTATACTGACTTCAGCCAAGAAGGGGGGGTAATATATGATAATGTGTGTTGTATATGCCCCATTTTAGTTTTAGGTATATTTGTTTCATCCCAGAAGCTATTATATACCCAAACATAATATTTGGGTGGAGCTAGCTTGGACCAAAAGTTTTGCGATATGTGATTTGAGCCTTAGCATTTTTTTTGTTTGATTTCTTGAGTGTATAATTTGCACCTCGAAATCTTTTATTGCCCATACATCATTGTACATGCTCACTAGTTTTCAAAGCTAAAGCAGTGGAATCATTGTTTTGCCAGATACTTTCGCTATATACACTCCCAGAAAAAAAGTGCTATTAAGAACCGTTTTTGTCATCCTGAGAGAACCCTTTCGTTTAAAAGTTCATTGAAACAAAAAAGGTTCATGTAGGCCTATACCTTTTAAAAGGTTAAGGCTTATAAAAAGGACCTAATGGAGGGATAGATTATACTTTTTTACAAAATCCCAATAAACAAAAATGTTTAATCAAAGTGTTTTGGTTTGTGCTTCAACGCTTGTTCAAATAGGCATCGGAAAGGGTAAAAAATATGGTTGTAAGATATTTATTGCTTACAAAGTTTGAGACTTGGTTATATCAGCTTACATGCTTGACAAATATTTATTGTTTATATATTTATATATGGGAATATAAAGTAAATTCATAATAAAAAGATCAACATTTCTGCCGACCTTTGTATCGCCAGACCTTTTACATGCTATAAAGCAGAGTGATTTAAACCCCATAAGGTTTAAATTATTATACAAAAGATATTTAAAATTTAAAATTGGGTTAAAGTGAAATACGGAACATTTTCACATTTCAATATTAGTCAGCAGCGCATTTCTTGTTTTTCCACAGCTTATCAAGACTGTATCGGCAGCAGGGGGTGGTAGTGGAGGACTGGAAGCGTTGTTTCGCAAAGGAAGAGAACAGAACCAAGTTGGACGATGGATTCCCTACAAAAGGATGCGACTACTTGGACTGATATAAACTGAACAACTACTTTTGCTTTTCAATATATATATGTATTCACGAGGCCTGGGCATTAAATTGAAAGTCTAAAATCTAAATCTTTAAAAGTCATCATTTCTAAATAAGTATTCGTAACTAAATGGGGGTCATTTTTACCCCGATTTAAGACGTTTTCAGCGTTAACGTTTTCTGTTTGTATGTTTTAAAACTTTCCTCACGTCTCATCAAAAATACATCTTGTATTTTAAAAATGACCGCATTGTCTGTCCTACTGAGAAAAATGGGCAAATATATTTCCCTATACCAACTGCATGTTGGGCAAACTAAAAAAACGTCATTTGTGCCAAAATGTTTTATTGTGTTTTTTCCAACATATGGCCGTTATAATGCTAATTTTGGGGCACTGGCGGCTTGCCATATTTCTGCTCAAATATAATTTTGTCTAGCATTTGGACAAATTTCATGTGCCAAACGCATGAGCTTTAAGTTCATTAGAACCAGTTTTTGAGGAAAAATATAAATTTTTTGCTCTAACTGCAAAAATTGTTCAGGAAAAGCAAAAATTTGCAGCTCAGCAACTTAGGCTATTTTTGGCCAAAATTTAAGTACACTGTCATGTCTCCCTGTTTCATTGGGCAAGAAACTTTACTCTACTTGCTCCGTGGCTCGGAAGTCACGTAAAGCCGTTGGTCCCCTACGAATAGACTCCTTAATGGGGTATGTATATGCAAGTACAGTGTATCATTGATTAATTGAGATCGGCTAAATTGAAAGATCCCATTTTCAATCTTCATCGCCAATCTAAACGATTTAAACTTATAAGTGAAACTCATTCCAACAGAATAAAATTTCACACTGTAAAGAGTGAACTATCAATCTATGAGATTTAAGTTTTGATCTTTTTTTATAGTGAAATTAACAGATTTGTCCAGAAACAGAATCTCAGTAATACATGCCATTTGGAATCCTTAATGGAACTTAGAAGAAAGAAACGTCCGGTATAATATTATACGATCATTGTGTTTCAGAACCAAAGGTAAAGTTAGACAAATACATAAAAGGGCGATGAAAAAATAATTCGCGTTTTTGCGCTGACGCGCAAAAACCAGATGTTGGGTCCATATGGACCCCTCTTGACCACTTAAGTGTTAAACATCAATGTTTAGTGAAATGCCACACGTTGTTCAGTATGGTTACAAAGTGATGAAAAGTGTTTACTTGCTAGACACATTTTTTACAGTGTATACCAAACTTAATATTGACGGTGCATGCACTTTTCGGTTTTAACAGGTAACGGATTTCTGAGCCTCACTTGAAAGCGACCCAATTTTGATCAACGTATCACAGTGGCGTAGCCAGGTTTTCGAAAGTGAAGGGGGCCACAATATGAAGACGAACCGACAAAATTTGATTGACATGCGAGCGGAGCGAATAACGGGTGGGGTCGGGAGCGAAGCCCCCGGAAGCTCCGGGTTTTAGCTATTTGACACACTGCAGGAAGGCTAATTGAAACATTTTTTGATTTATGTAGCTATAATGGTGCCAAAATGCTGTGAAATTCATCTATTTGCTGTGAATATCATCAATTTTTGCAGAAACCGACATTGGCAGGCGGCCTACGGCCGCTTGGACCGATGCGGTATCGCCGACCGGCCGCAGGGCCCGCGGCCCCCCTTCTAGCTACGCCACTGACGTATCATTTATTTCAAAAAGTAATACAAGCAAATTTACAGAAAAAAAAGTGCCACAAAGAACCTTTTTTGTCCTCTATATAGAACCCTTTCGTCACTACATCCGACAAGAACCTTTGATGCCCGGGGGCACTCACATGTATGAGCAGGGTATGTTCAGCGATCAAAACCCCCTTTTCAGGCTTCAAGACCGCTCATCAGATGATTTTCACATGGTTCAGTTCTTTAGACCCCATTTTGAACAACGTTTTAGCTTGAACTACAAAAATTGATAAAAAATTGTGGGGTTTTTTTTATAGCTCAGATGCCTATTTTCGGCAACTTAAAATTTCAGTTCACTAGACCCTCAATAATCAGTTTCAAAGGCCATATTTTTGCTTAAAATCAGTTCAGTAGACCCTTCAAATTTGAGAGCCCCCCTCTCTGATTCAGTGGCGGCGGAAGGTAAAAATTTTAGGGGGGGACAGCTCTTTTTGAGCAAAAATGGTCGGAGGAGAATTATGGGGTGTTTTGTAATGCGCGCGTAGCGCGTGCAAAAAAATCGGCTAAAAATCTTGAAATTTGCGCAAAAATGGCACATTTTTACTAAAAAATTGACAAAATAACTGGAAATTCGCGCGGAGCGCGCAATTTTTTTTTTGATTTTTAACGTTTATGTTATCAAAACAAAGGGAAAATTTCAACTTTCCTTTACTTTTCTTTCCTTCTTCTTTTTTATTTGAGGGGGTCCGTCCCCCCCTCGTGAAATTTAGGGGGGGACGTGTCCCCCCTGTCCCCCCCCGGGTCCGCCGCCTATGCTCTGATTTACCATTTGAGCTAATTTGGGGCACTTAGCGTAACCAGGGTATACGTGACTTTGTTTTTAGGATCGATTCTTAACCGATTTCGCTCAAAGGTTCTTGGTAAAGATGATGTTTTTAATGAAGAAAACTGATGTGACATACCGAGCCTAACTGTGTATTCTTCATTTGCAGATTAATAATAATAATAATAATAATAGCCATTTATGAGGCGCTTAAAACAAAAGTCGCTAAGCGCCTTACAAAGCAAGCACAAAAACCAATTATTACATAACTAAAATTACATATTCACAAAATACATTAAACATGATAAAAATATCATGATTATGTGAAGACTGAAAGTAAATATAGGCCCCTATGCCATGTAGGCCAACAGGGTGTATCAAAATGATTAGTACTCAGAATAAAAAATGTATAAAAATACTTACCGTTCCATGTTGAAACTCGGAAGTATTTTAATTGGTAGCCCAGTGACATTTCTTTGTCTTTAATTTGCAAAAAAGAATGAAAACATTTTGACTTTTCGTTTCCAAGAACGGGAGGATTCTGTAAAGGCACCAGTTTTGAAAACTCGTCATGGATTGGATTTGTTTCCTTTCCATTTCAATGAAGAAAGAAATCTGTAACTCCGTCTGTAATGCATTTTGCATGCTTCTGATTGTCATTTAACGATAACTTTCTGATGTTGCAAATCATGCACTTATACGGAACTTGATTAAATTTGAAAATTGCCTAACAAAAAAACAAAAAACAAAACAAAAAACAAACAAAAAAAAAACACCACCAACATTCATTCTGCTCGTTTCCTGATAATCCGTATGAGAAACAATTATTTTATTTCAAATGTCTTGGGCTGTTTCACATGACAGTGATCACATGTTAAACACTTATACAATTTGGATATCTTGCTTTGGCATAAACTTCACCCGTGGCGAGTTTGTAGAAAGACATAATTTCTTCTGACGTAAACTCTGATTAGTACTCTGTTTGAATGCAATCTTTAAAATTCTTGTTTTAAATGGCAGCTATTAAATTGGTCTTTTATATCAATGAGCAAAGTTATGCTATAGATTTTGTTTAAACAAATCACAATTTCACAAAGTTGAGTACTAATCATTTCGATACACACTGTATGCTTTGATGGCCTACTTACATTTTTAAAAAGTTCTATAAAGAACCAACAAGGGTTCTTGTCAGAACCTGTTAGACGAAAGGGTTCTAGCGGACAAAATAAGGGTTCAAGTGCACGCCTCATTCTGAGCTATTCAGAGGCAGTGATAATTGGTATTAGACCCCTACAAATTTACCGACAAATTTGCGTTCAACAAATGAAATATTGGTGATGATTTGCGCCAGTGCACCACTTTTCAAATTCAATATTTTTAAGTCATTATTTTCCTTTTAAATGAAATTTCATTCTTTTAAAATAATTTTTACTAAATTTTTACTCATACTGAGCTAATACTGTCCCTAGATTCAATATAGCGCCATCTAAAAAAATTAAAATCCAAAAGTCAAGCAACCACATAATAATCTTGAGTCGATTATCTCTTTATTTTATGAAGAAAATGAGAAAATTAATGGTCAACAAATCAGAAATATATGAACAGGTCAATTAGACAACTTTAGATTTTACCCCTAGGTGCAAGACTTTCCTGAATTCTTTTCTAACCCTATAATGATTTCATCAAATGTCATTTTGATTATTTTAAATTGCTACCTTAAAATTCTCTTTTGAAATGCAATTATCTATCATGTCGACTTAAAAACATTGTTTGTTTTTGTTTTTACTGGGAGATGTAAATTATGGATAAATGGAAACTTTAAAGACTCTTTAATATGGGTTTCTATGAGTATGAAAAAGTGCAGTGCATGTACGTTTTGACCTCACAGGCCGGAAAGAAGTCCTGAAAAGTACTTGGGGATACCCCTCTGTTTTTCCTCAGAAATGACCAGTAATGCAAATATAATGCGTCAGACGGAAAGAACAGAATCTTACAAATACAATCTATATTTTAAAATAATAGATTTCCATATGATATTGCTAAAAAACAGCTTTTAAAGTGGTCTGTGCTCTTCGCCAAAATAAAAATCTCTGTCAGGAAACAGCGAATTTGAATAAGAACTGGTCACGTGATGCGTAAAGACCAATCAATCAAATGGTAATTACCGCCTAGTATATTGCTGTGTACTGTGTCGCCATTACGTTCAATGTAAATTCAAGCAGTAAATACCATAAATTCGACTATTTTTAACACGGAATTTAATTCTCTTGGCAAAATCGGAATACAAAGACAAATGTGGAATATGTTTGAAGTCATGTCTGTAGCATGACTGCCGCAAATTCGGCAGCGAATGGGGCCAGTTTGGAAGATTGTCATACGAACCTATTTGCCTTGGTAAGTCGTCGGGGTCAAATTCATTGTAATGTGTCATGGTTTAGATTTCCCGAATGATCACTGTAATTACGGCCATTTAAAAACATTTCACTGTGGTTATAAACGCTCACTTCCTAGCCATGCGGGTGTAAAACAAATTTGCTTATGTTGTCAAAAGGAGAATTTAATATGTTTTGTGCTGAAGAAAACGGCCAAGAAAACATAACCATGATAACGGGAAAATTTTCAGCCGGCGGCTGGCTGAATCGAGATTATTTTGTACATGCCCTTGAAAACACACGCACACAGCTCGCATGTATTTTCACCCATGACCGGGAGACACCGGCTGTTTGTGTAGTGTTGAATTGAGGTCATGAATGCTTCAAGTCACGTCGGGATGACCTTTTCATCTCTCATATTTAACTTTGAACTCGAAATAAGACATTATTGTTGGTATTTTAATGTCTCTAAAAATAACTTTTTTTTTTTTGATTTTACATATTCAATTATGTAAATTAAATCTTATCTTTGTCTCCAAGGTCGGTCTGTGATGCGAGGGAATTTTAATATGTGAATCATGACATTTGAGTATTTTGACATTTGATTTGACTATTAATTGAAGAATATGAGATTTAATTTTTCATTTTGCTTGTTTATTATTTTTTTGTTAATAGCCTATTATAATATTTTGGTTTCGTTCATGAATGCTTTTTTGTGTACGTCCGGGATATAATCTTGCACTGAACTCGTGCCACATCCTATGACTTATATGAGACACTGTCACTGACGCCAGAGACGTTAATAACAACGTCTCTGACTGACGCTAAGTGAATTTGGCATCTTGTAGCAGCACACGCATTTCAATGGAGTTATCGTTCAGGATTTTGTAACGCCCCTTCGTAAAATTAATCCATAAAAAAATAGGCTCGATGATGTTTTTCACATCTCTACACACACGTTCTTCAGTATCAAATAAACTGATTACATTACAGTCCGAAGGTTTAGTATTACCAGTCCGAAGGTTCGCTAGTCCGAAGGTTAGTTCCAATAATTGTAACTCAGGACCAAGTGTCCAGAGTTACAAGGAAAATGTGGAGTTACATTGCCGTTTCAGCTTTCTAAGTTTTGATATGAAATAATTCAGAAATTAAAAACCCAAATAAATTTCTCTCAACACAGA
>JXSR01S002568.1:26831-40990 GCA_000969725.1 Ophiothrix spiculata
CTCAAATCACTGTAATCATGATATAAAACAACATATTTTAATTAAACCTGGAAAAATAATCTGATTGAGAGCCCGGGATTGAAAGTTCTTATTTAACCAAGAGAGTTCCCACTGTTTTTAGCATTTTCACATGGAAGGGAAAACAAAATAAGTACAAACATTGCATAGAGTGGAGAAAAAATGGAAAAACAACCACCGCACAGCCCGCACCAGGCCCAGGGCATGAACCTGCAACCTCTGGTGTTACAAGTAAGGATAGTGTATTTGCTACGGGCAGGAGTGGGAGGTTGGGAACCCAAGCAGGATAGGCATTCTTTGTTTAGATATATATAGACTGAGACGATTATGTAACGACTAATTGAGAAGTATTTGGATTTAGGTAGCTTTGTTAAAACTGTCAGAATATAAAGACGATTTAAAGGAAAAAGCTTTACATGACCATTTACGATTATGGTAATTTATTTCTATACAACAGTGCTTCTCAACTAGCAGTGCACGTGCAAAATTAGGCACTTTGATTTGTAATGACTGGCTCTTTCCTCTCGCAAGAAACTAAATAGATTAGAAATACACTTAAAAATAAGTGCACTTAGCGCTTTCCCGACAATTTTCTTATTATGTGGTGCATTGCATTAAATAGTTGAGAACCCCTGCTTTGGAAGATGAGAAATGCAACAAGAAAAAAACCCAGTTCTTGGAACCAAATATCATTGCTAGCTACTGCAAATCAGTAGAATAAAAAAATCAGACACTGATTTTTACCTGGTACACTGATGTGTTCAGAATATCATACGGATTTGCCTTTCATTTCAAGTATCTCACTCACATCATTTGTATGCAACTGATAAAACTGCACTGTAAGTGTTTACAGTCTTTTAAGGTATACTGCACCATTTTGGTTGTATCAGTTTCTGTCTAGTTTAAATATATCTGAATGGAAACCTTTTAATTCTTTCATTTTGCATGTGAATACTATAATCTAACCTTTTACACAATTTAAGCATTCAAATGTCAGTGTTTCGTCCAGAAAAGCTTCATAATTAATTCAGGTAAATTATAAAATGCCAAATATGTTCTGTGTTTGATTTAAAAAAAAATATTTCAAATGATAATATTTACAATTTCACCTACAACAGGTATTGTCTATAAATATCAATACATATTTTACCCAAAACTGAACGTTCTCTGGGGAAACTTTAGCGGGTATTCTTCAAAAGTGATAATTATGAAAGGACCGGAATGATAAATGGCTACAATTGTTTTCAGGAAAAATACTTATCTCAGCATATTTAAATTAAATGTTCATAGTTGAGACACAAGCTGCAGACAAGTAAAATAGAGGTTTAAAATATCTCTACAGCAAATTCCTCTCAATGTCTAAAATATCTAGAAGCAAACTCCTATCAGTCACATCTTATCACAAAGCAAAACCTTTCCTCTAAGCTTAATAAAGCAAGCCAACCATGATATCAGTATTAGTGAAAATCAAACATGACAAAATCATTTGACATCATACTTGCCTAATCCGCAACATCAACGAGTGGATCAAGTATCTGACATATTGGAAGTAAACGAGAGGTGGTTCACTTCTAAGCCCCTCTGGGATTTATATGAGGTGGTTAACCGTTCACTTATATAATTTGCAGATTCTTTTCGGATTTTAAGAGGTTACATGTACCATGCATTTCATTAATTGACTAGAATGTGACATATAGCATCAGTTACAGCCATTCAAATCATAGCATGAAGGAGTTTTTGACGTGCTACTTTGCGAGTTACAGAAAGATGTATTTACATCAGATTATACTGAAATGCTTGTGTAAGGGCCAAATCATAGTTGGCCTCCAAATAAAAAAATTTCCTACCAAACATTTGGTTGTGACGTCACCAAATATTTGCCATCAAATTTAAACTATGAACGGGTAACAAACATTTGGTCCAAGGTATATGGCAATTCAATAACATGTGCAATCTAGCGCAGTTTGTTTGGTCTCAACTCGGTGTTGAAGTTATTTTGTTTGGAGTCACTTGTCATTTTGACGTCACGACCAAATGTTTGGTAGGAAAAATTTTGTTTGGAGGCCGACTATGATTTGGCCCTATCAGTGCAATACTTCTTTTCATGCGCTAGCCTATTTAACATCAAAATGAGTTGATACCTGTGCCAATCTAAGGGTTTTTAAATTGATTTTATCTGAATGATGAGAATTCAAATGTCATATTGTCACAACTCACAAATTTTACTTATAAATTTAACCAAGTATTACATATTGTTTAAAAATATGCTAGTTTCATCAGGACTGAGATGCCTTATTATAGGTGCCAATCAAATTTTCTTCTTTAGCTTTAATTTGTATTTTTCTCTGCTAGGATTTCAAGGAATTAAAATTAAATCAATCACAACATGACATGGACTATGAAATACATCCGGTTAAAGCTGTAGCTAGAAAAAAAAAATGCATTGGAACAATTAACATAAGTGCAAACCATTAATTTAAATTTCTTTCAAAGCTAAAACAGTAAAATAATCATAAAATGATGTTCTAAAATATTATGCTTAAATACTCAAACGATAAATGGACAAGATATTCTGAACCTGTATCCACTAAATACAATAAGCCAAATATAAAATGAAACTGTACCTAAAAATTCTCCAATATTAAAATTTTAGAAGAAAAATTCTTAAACTATATCTCCTTAATACAAAAAACCAATATCATGATCGATCAATTTCATCTTATCCAAAAATCATTTGTCATCTTATTTCCCTAATCCAAGACATCAACAGGTGGATTAAGTATCTGACAAATTAAGGAAAAGCAAGAGGCTTGAATCAAAGCCCTATTGGGATTCCCAAAGCACCCTCTGGCATATCACTAAATGAAAGCTTTTAAAGACAACTGTCATCGAGTATATTGACTTCAATGTCAATGTTAACGTTATTAGGAATTTCTAAGAAGCTTTAATTTTTCATGTGTGTCAGTGTAAGTTTAAGTGATAACATTTCTAGAAGTGTCAAGTTTCAACGTTTAAATGGGACACCGGAAATTTAATCTAAATCATTTCTCGTCTTACTTTATAAAGTAATTGAATAAAAATGCAACCTGCTCTCCCGAATGAAGAGTCACAAATGAAATTTGCAAAAACAGCTTTGAAACTGAAATTGGGGGTGGGGTGGGGATGTGTTGGAACAGTAATGTTATTTTTGTCCTCTTTTTTAAAAAATCCTTTCCATATTCCATATATTCTCTGAAAACCAAAAACTTCTGCTAAATCCTCCTAAGACTCTTATCTAAGTTAAAGTTAAAAGTATGACATATTTTATACCGGGATTCTATATAATAGGGCTTATTATTTAAAAGTTAAGAGAATATGAAAAATTAGAATATGAACAACATATGGAATTTCCACTCATTTGTTGAAGCAGGGTTTCTAATGCATTTAGTATAATTTTTTATCATATTTCTAATGGCGATATCAATAAATATCAACAGTGATATACACAAACTCACATTCTTTAAAATCAATCACTTATCTCCTTGAAGCACAGATACAAATCTGCATAAAACCTGGATGAATATGTAAGTTATCAGAGTCAGTCAATCATCACTTGGGAGTCGCAAGAACTGATTTTGCTTATAATTTCATATCGGCAACTCCGTTCAATCAATTTCCTGCTACGGTTCAAGAGGGGATTTGAATGTCAATCACAAAGTCTTAATGCAATGTGAAAAGATAATGGCCCCAGTGGTGAATAAGGACGATCAAGTCAACAAGTGAGAAGCTTGTAAAATTGATGAGATATCAACGGTGACGTGTCACCGATTACAATTAATAATGCGAACATGAGGAGCTATACAAACCAGTACAAGTTGATTGTGTAAGCCGTAGAAATGATTCCGGATTACATCAGTCAAGCATTGATTTC
The DNA here is from genome assembly GCA_000969725.1 of Ophiothrix spiculata. Lineage (NCBI taxonomy): Eukaryota > Metazoa > Echinodermata > Ophiuroidea > Amphilepidida > Ophiotrichidae > Ophiothrix > Ophiothrix spiculata. Next base: position 30,760 of record JXSR01S002568.1, read on the forward strand.
CTGAATTCACAATATTTGAATGCTATGTAGTAATCAAAAGAATTTTTTAGTCCTTGAATACCAGACAGGACTTTATGTCATACTAAATAGTAAGTGTGTTGGATATAAGAAAATGATCTTGTTTTTAGCTTAACAACATGCATGTCTGGGGTTCGGTTATCAATTGAACTTTTGACTATTTTTTAAATTCTTCAGTTTTTTTCTATGTTACCTAATTAATTGTTTTTCTTTTCTATTTTAGTTAACTTTGGTTTTTAATTGTACCAATGACATTCATAATAAAAACATATTAGTAACATCTTTTATTAACTTTTAGATCAATTATTCCAAAATTAAGAAATTCTTAATTTTTCACTATTGTCTTGTTTATATATCATAAATGGTTGACATCGGATCTGAACTCCCCTTGTCACTTTTGTTTGACATACAGACACACCTTGTATCACACGTTGCCATGAAACCAAGACAAAATTTCCAAGAAAAATATGTGCATTGTCACTTCAGCAATTAAGTGTATTTGATGATATCAATGATTCCGTGGAGTCATTTAGCTGTTACGACAACTTGTAAAGCTTAAAAGCTATCACAGCAATCATTATTTCTTGATAAAACATTTTTTTCAGAGTAGAATGCTTCTAGTATCTTTAACTTTAAGTTAGAAGTATCTTTAACTTTAAGTTACAACTCCATCATTTAAAATGTAGAATAAATACAATGAACCAAACACCTATGCCATAGGATAACTTCATTGACGAAAATATTCTGAAATATTTATTTTAATCACTTCAGACCCATAGTACTAACCAGAGATCATCATGTCAGCATATTTTGCATTCATATCTGGCTTAAATTCAGTATTTTTCTTCCATCATTAACTGATCAATAACCCTGCAACCAAATATATACAACAAATAATACAAATTCTAAAATCAGTAGCATAAAAATAGGACTCCTTGTTTTAACCAGGTACACTGATGTGTTCAGAATATCATATGGATCTGCGCCTTTCATTATGAGTATCCCATCTCATTTGTATGCTACAAAGAAACTGCGACACTGATGTTTAGAGTCTTTAAAGATATACTGCATAATTTGGTATTAACAACGTTTTAAAAGTTCAAATATTTCTAAAAGGAAAACTTTTCATTCTTTCATTTTGCGGGTGATTAAAATAACAACCTTTTAAAACACAGCAATGAAATCTTCAATATGACTACATCTCAAACTGATATTTTATTTGTAATCAAATGTGTTTTGTAATTGTGATTTTCCTTCTGATTAATGAATTAAAATATAATAAATCAAATTTGTACGGTTTCACATGCAGATATTGTCCACGGCTATCAATACCAACTATTCTGCAAATGCACTTTCTGGACATTTACATAGATAAATGAGTTATTTGAAAGAAAGCATCCAAATTGACTGCTTTTAGTTGTTGAATGTATAAACATCTCAGCATATTTAAATGTTCATACTTGTGACATAAGCAACTAAAATAGATATAAAATATCTTGACAGCAAAGGCCTATCAGTATAAAAAAATATCCTGACAACCAATGACTGTCAGTCACATCTTATCACAATGCAAAACCTTTCCTCTAGGCTTAATAAAGCAAGTCAGCCATGATATCAGTTTAAGTGAAACTCAAATATGACAAAATCATTTGACATCATACTTGCCTAATCCGCGACATCAACGAGTGGATCAAGTATCTGACATATAGGAGTAAACGAGAGGTGGTTCACTTATAAGCCCTTCTGGGATTTATATGAGGTGGTTAACCGTTCACTTATATAACTGGCAAGATTCTCTTCAGATCTTATTTTTATCTATTGACTATGTGTAAAGAAGCCACTTAATATGTGACAACCTTTATTTTAAACTAGTGATGTGTTTTGAGTTTCACATACATTACAACATACACATACAGAAAAAAGATGACTGAATCTTACAAAAGATTATATCAATCAAATGCTTTGCTAGCTAAGGGTTTGCTTAAGTTACAGTGAAATATGATCATCATATCCTCTATACAATTTCAAAAAAAAAAAAAAAATCAATGCCAGTGCCACGATATGCCATTGCCCATTTGTCAAGGTTAAATATTGATGTTATTCAATGTCATTTTGTCACTCTTCTTACTTACAGTTTAGTACTACATTTAGTTAAAAATAAGCAATTTTCTCAGAAATCAGACGTCACTCACATTTTATTCTAGCTCTGAATTTTTTTTTTATCCTATAGGGTTTTGTCAAATTCATAGACATGGTGTATGAAACGCATCCTGTTTGTTCCAAGGCGAGAGAGAGATGAATTAGATCTATAACAAAATGTGAATCATTTATCTACATTTTCCTTCAATAAAGTAGACTTATTTTTAAATATGTTATGCGGAAAACACTCAAATGATAAATATACATTCTAAAACAGCTTTGGACGCGGGTGGTCTAGCGGAGCAGTGCAGAACTCATTAACAGAAGGTTTGAGATTGAGAACTGCGATAATGATAATGACCAGCGCTATGGTACTACATTGAATAGCGTATTCAAATCTGTATTATTATTATTATCATTATCCTCTTACAACAGGCATAAAAATAAGATTAACAAGTTTTAGAAACTGCTTAAAATGCTTCAAAACAGGCTAAATTATTAACAGGAATTTTGGCCACTTTTAACAAACATTTTGCAGGAATCACTGAAAATCAGGAAGGAAGTTTCTCATGTACCACTGTTCATATTCCTGATACATAAGCATAAGGCCAAAAAAAAAAAAATTGTTTGGTTGCCCTCTAGAGCTTTTTTCAGAGAGGGTCGGTCGGTCGGGATTTTTTTTTTTTTTTTAAATATTTTTTTAATACTCTTCCACGTACTGCTAGGTCGATCGGCCGCTCAAGCCTTTACAACTTCCCCCGCGACATCCAAATCAAAACAATCAAATACTTCTTGAAGTAATTTGGAACATCTTAAACATTTTAAGAGTTGAATATCGGAAAAGCGAAAAATATAACATTTTTTTTGTAGTTTTGCATATTTTTTTTGAAAAAAAAAAATATTTTTCAATAAAAAAAAGTTTTGGTCGGGCTGAAAAACAGGGTCGGTCGGTGGAGTGCAACCAAACAATTTTTTTTTTGCCTAATATAAAACAAGTTATCTAAAATATATAGCTAAAAATACTCCATTGACAATATTAACTCGTAACTTCGCAAGCAGAATTCTTACACTGTACCTACTTAATACATCTAGAGTAATAATCAGTATCAATTTCATCTTATCCAAAAATCATTTGACATCTTATTTCCCTAATCCAAGGCATCAACAGACGGATCAAGTATCTGACAAATACGATAAGAGGCTAGAGTCAAAGAACTTGAGCAATTCTCTAAATTTTCCCTGATTCTCCTTCTCATTACCACAACTGTCATCAAGTATATTGCCATCAATGCCAGTGTTAACGTTATTAGGAAATGCTTAGTAAGACGTTTTAATTCTTCATGTGTCACTGATAGGTTAGGTGGAAAAATAAATCATCTTTTAATACTTATTAAAAATGGGACATCGGAAGTTTCCACATCCTTTGCAGTCTTACATTATTAATTGAATAAATTGTCATATGAGTGCAAGAAAGTCGCATCTGCATTCGCGGTCATTTACCATAAATTTTCTTTGCACTCTGTAGTATTAATAAACAGTCTTGGGTTAGTAACTTTTCAAATGGTTCTTCAGGTGACATTGTCATCTGAAGAACCATTTCACGAGCCACTGACATAAGGGAGAGAAAATTTGAGATTTTTTGCATTCTGGTGGCACGGTTCTAAAAATATAATGTGTGGCAGCCATTGCAGATATGACTTTCTTGCACTCAAATGACAAAACAGCTCTCACCGATGGAGATTTTGCATTGACAGTCTCAGAAAATAAAATGAGATGGTGATGTCATTTTTCCAAAATTTTAGCAATAGATTATAAAGTAAAAAAAAATAAGTAAATTGTTTGTATTTATTTTTGCCCCTTCGTGTTAAAAATCAGGAGCCTTGGAAGGTCAATCATTATTTTTTTTTTCCATTTTCTTATTTCACTTTATTCGATCGGAAAGCTGAGATGATCATGGCTTTTCTTTTACCTTTCCCTCATTTTGTTGTGGACTTTTTCTCACTTTTTCCAATGCATTTAGTATCAATGGTGATAATACATGATACCTGTAATAATCAATGCATTTATTCACTAATCTCCTTGAGGCAGAAATACAAATCTGCATACAACTTGGATGAATATGTAAGTTATCGGAGTCAGTCAATCATCAATAGGGAGTCGCAAGAACTGATTTTGCACATAATTTCATATCGGCAACTCCGTTCAATCAATTTCCTGCCACGGTTCAAGAGGGGATTTGAATGTCAATCACAAAGTCTTAATGCAATGTGAAAAGATAATGGCCCCAGTGGTGAATAAGGACGATCAAGTCAACAAGTGAGAAGCTTGTAAAATCAACGAGATATCAACGGTGACGTGTCACCGATTACAATTAATAATGCGAACATGAGGAGCTATACAAACCAGTACAAGTTGATTGTGTAAGCCCTAGAAATGATTCAGGATTACACCAGTCAAGCATCGATTTCCTGAATTCACAATATTTGAATGCTATGTAGTAATCAAGAGAATTTTTTAGTCACTGAATATCAGACAGGACTAAATGTCATACTAAAGTATTTTTAATAATTAAATTTCTCCGTTCGCGGGGTTTTTGGAGAACGACACTTGTTGCTACGGTGGTTTGCGTGAAAGTCGCACGTATTTACAGCGTGTGATTGGCCTATTTCCAGTGCTTGTGAAGCGCTGATGATCGCTTGCGTTGCGCTCAAGTTAAACGATGCAGTACGCAGGGAAATTTAATAAATGAAAATACTATAAATAGGAAGTGTGTTGGATATAAGAAAATGATCTTGTTTTTAGCTAACAACATGTATGTCTGGGGTTTGGTTATCAATGGAACAATTTTTTAGATTCTTCAGTACCTAATTTTGTTGTTTTTCATTAAAATAAGCTAATTCTGTTGTTTAAGTACACTAATGACACTCCCAATAAACTTCTCTCTTGAATATAAAACAAGTCTTAATTTAAACAATTATTCACAAATCAGTTATTTAAATTTTTTTGCAATTGTGTTAGGATGTGTACTTTATCATGTTTAAGATAAATCCGCTACACCTGTTTGAAACATTGCTCTATTTTTATTTTTAGTCTTACACACATAGACGTTTATAATGTAACATTATATTTTTAATGTTTTTGGTCCATCCACAGTTCCCCAACAGGTCTTGTTTTCTGTCTTGTACAATAATTATATAATTCATACAAATCAATGAATGGTAGAATGCAGATTCATATCATAAATGGCTGTCATCGGAATAACCGAACACTTCTTGCACTTGTCTGTGACACACAAGCTAGCCTTGTGTCACATGTTGCCTTGAGGACATTTTAAGTTTACCGTTACCATAGTACCAAGACAGTGTTTCCAAGAAAAATCTGTGCCTTGACACTTCAGCAAATTAAGTCTATCTGACAATCTCAATGAATATGTGGAGTCATTTAGCTATGACAACACTTTAAAGTAACACTTTAATTAAGCTATAATTGCAATCATTATTTCCGAGGACAAAAAGGTCTCAATGAGGAAAATATTTCACAAAGTGTATGACTGAAAAGTGTTTTTAAGAAGCACCCCTTCACCTATTATCTTGTGTTAATTTAAATGTAGAATACATGCAATGAACAAAAAAACTTAAATTATTCAAAAAACATTGACTGAACTATTCATTCTAGACACTTTAGGCTAAATTTACCCACTAGGTTGATATAAATAATGTTAATACTAATATTGAGAGGAAAATATTGCCTTTCAATTTGACTTGCTCAGCTATTCTTACAGCTGAAGTAATATTTCCTTTAACATAATCTCTCAAACCGATGTCATATCTCAGTCAGATGAAGACTCGATGATCGGGTTGCAACATAAGTAAAGTTGTAATGGCGAGTCCAGTATTTGATACTACTGGATGAATGAGAATATACCCAAATATAATCTCTCAAAGCTATAAATATCATTTTTGGCCCATTAAAATGTACAACATTGCAGTCAAATCAATTTTGAGACATGGCTGGCTGAATTTTTTGACAGAAAAAGCTGAGGAGGTCAATTTTGAGATCTTGTAAAATGTTGGTTCCTTAAAGTGCAAAATTTTCAACAAATCAGTTAGTTTGAAAAAGTCCATTTTCCACCACTTCCAGCTCAAAAGTAGAATTAGCATCCCTTCTTTACTTCTTCATTTGAAAGATTATTATCTGTAAAGCTTTTCTGCTAAATTTGGTTGAAATCTGACATCAGAAGCCCAAGCTATGGTGCTTTGAAGTGGAGCTTATAATTTCAATAATCCAACAGCAGTGTTTAGGCTTCATTGAACATCCTGAATTTCATTTGTGATTTACTTCGTACGTTGTGATTGTCATAGTCTGATCTAGGTTGTGTTTTTGGATATTTTTTGAACCAAAACTAGGATTGACATAAATTTGGTACCCTATCAAAACAGAAACAAACAAGTTGCCACCGATACCAATAACTCAATTTTGACTTTTGAACCAAAGATGTACCTTTTGATGTGCAACGTCACATTACAAAGCTGCGTTATCAATAAAACTAACAGCACCTGCTTGAAGACCTTGGTCAGTTAGTCAAAGGATCTCAACTTGCAGAGCAATCGCCACATATGGCACTTTGATGGTGCTTTAAGCAATGGTAATTGGCGCTTTATACTCTCCCAAAAACTAAGAAATGAAAATGCATTAATGTGGTGCTTTTACCACACATAAGGCCAACAAAAAATAAATTGTTATGTTGCCCTCAGCGACCGACCCTGTTCAAAAATTAAAAAACAAATATTAGGGTCGGGAAAGCACCCAATTTTGCTAAGATTGGGTGTTTTTTTAGAAAATATTTTGAAAATAGTGGAAAATGCACTCAAATTTGGTACTTTAGGTGCTTTTTAAAAAAAAAAAAAAATTTCGACCATCCCGACTCAATTTTTCAGAAATCCCACTTGAGGGCAACACAACAATTAATTTTTTTTGGCCTAAGAGAAAGGTTAAGAACCCTACACTAGTCAATAAACTTACCTCTGTGACTTTGCTGTTACATCCAAGGGAACGATAGCCTTCACTTCTGTAAGAAAATCATTAAAACATGGTACAAATTTAGAATCCAATAGCCAGTATTACAATGCCTAATATAAACAAAACAATTACTATTATTCATTGAAGCAAGAATGTTGAGACACAAGAAAGTCACGTTTACAAAACACAACAAAATAGTCAATTGTTTTGTGAAGGGCAAGGCGGCTGCCAGAATACAAATTCAATAACTATGCATAACAACAAAAGGTGTCTTATAATTTTGTGCACTGTCACCTAAGAACAGACTTATTTCTGATAAATCCAAGGAAAAAATAATTTTGCCGAGTAAGCTGTCAAAGTGATGTCATAATCGGATTAATTTCGCAAGCCACAGGTCCAAACTATTCAAGAGGCTCACGGCATGGCATCAATTTGAATTCCCACTCAAAAGCACTCAAGCGCCAAAGACGTGTTATGTAATCATTGTGAGCCGAGTGTTTAGTTTGGGCCACTGCCAGGGCAACTCACAACTAGAACATTAACACTTTAACTATGTTTTCATTGAAAAAACATACTGATTCTACTAATCTGACTAGATCAAATTCAATCAAAAAAATGCACAATGTCTAAAAATGTCATGCACATATGGAATCACTGCTCAGGCAGCGGCCCAGTGGGTTATTGTGGGCTTCTCAAGTTTAAGAGGTCTCCAGTTCAAACCCTGGTGGAAACACATGTATCACCCTCCCTTTTCAGGCTTAGAAATGGAAAAAGTTCGGAAATCTGTTAAAATTGCTTTTCATATGTATATGTTTAATTGTGAATTAAAGTTTCTCAAATATAGAAAATATGTAATAATGCCTTTGTTATTATCAAACCAACATGTGTAAGTAAAACTTTTTTTACAATATTTTCAAATGTTATCAAAACAAGAAAAGAATTTCTTCACAATCATATATAAATACCTAATCAAATGTCCTACATGACAAGGACATCTCAACTCCACGTTGATGGAATCCAAATATCTCTACATTATTGATGAAATGCATTAGGCCAGTTGAAAGAAAATTCTTGTTGCCCATTTAATAATTTGGGTTTTCTAAAATTGGAAGGTTCCTTTGAGGATATTCCCTTACCTGAAAACTATTTCTGAATCAAAGCATACTCTTAAAATATGGGATAAAGCACTTTATTCTCATTTTCTAATATGCATTATTTTTTCATTTAGCTCAGTAGTAGTAAATTTTTATCATAACTTATGTAATGTAATGCACATTTTCTCATCTTGGGGAAACGAACCTGTTGATATTCTTGTGAACACCAAGCAGGGAAACTAATTTGGTATGAGCTACATCACACGGCGCGAACCCGCGACCTCTGGTTTCAGAGGCGAGAGCATGGGCTTCATGCTACGGGGTGGAACTCAGGCAGGTTTAATAGGTATTCCTTGTTTAGATATAAACTGGGGTGATTGTGCAATGATTGGTAGTGACGTATTTGGACTTAGGGTGTATGTTTTTGTATTTTTTTTGGTTTTGTATGATTTTTGCCTGTTAGGGTTAATTAAAAAAATAAAAACATAAACATGCAAAAATTTGATAACTTTACTTTGTAACAATCAAGACATGACAAGTCAAATGAAGTATTTAGGATTTTAAGAGACAACAGTTTAGACATAAACAAAATATTATTCTTTTCTCCTTCTATATTCTTGGCAAAAATCTAGACATTGCAAACTGCAGTCAATTGATAACAACATTATTGCAAAATGAAACATGGCATTAATTTAACACGGTAGACTCTCAGTCGCCTGCACTTTATCCTGGCAGGCTGGCTGCTATTGTGCATTCATATTAATATTTACAAACTTGACTTTCAAGCCTTATTAATAATTATTTAAAGGTCTTATTTATGACTTATTAGGGTTAAATATCAATATGACAAATCAGGATATGCATTTTTTGACATGATTTATTGGATATTTTCACAGCAAGTGGACTTTTGACACATGCAATATATTATGACCTTTTTACTGTGCTTTAAGCATCATTTTTAAGATCCTTAGAATTACTATGGCTTGTTCACACTAAAACAAGGTTTCAATTCAGTCAGAATAGGAAGAATGCTCTGATTATGCAATTATGTGACAATCCACTCTCTGAAGTCAGGTCTGAAGTAAAACAATTCTGGGATATAAAATGTGACCCGTCATATCGAAAGGTACCTTAAGGTCGGCAAAATCAAAATTGATGTTCTGGTCTCATCTGAAAGCTGAGATTTTAAGCTTTGAAATCACACCTTACTTTTGGTTATTGGACGTTCGGTTGCAAAGTTACATCCAAATTGGCAAGAGGCATCGGGCTGATTTGGAAAACTATAGTTCTAAGAAAATAGAGTTTGAAGTTTTTGTACTAAGTAAAACTTTAATGGGGAAAGGATTTTTATATCGATTTTTAAAACATTTGTCTTATGTTTTGGATGTTGAAACCTGATTAATATGATAGAATACACTTCAAAGGTAACATTTCTGATGAAATTTGAAATTCGACCTTGGACGTGATTTATGATTATGATCAGCTTCAGTGGTCCGTATCTCGTAATTTACTATGCCGGTATTAAGGTACCTTTAGATATGACGGGACACAAATGTCATTAAAGAAAAAAAAAACTTGTTCAGTATATAATTTGCTTGTTGCCATTTGACATTATGTTGTAATTACCCTAGGTTGTAATCAGGAGGAAAATAAAGTGTTTTGCCAATCATTATGGATTCAAGGATGTGTAGTGTCATTAATAAATACACTAACTTAGTACAAGCAAAGTATTCTAGCCATGGCTAGAATACTTTGGTACAAGAGATCATTAAAATGAATGGCAAATTAAAGTGATAGTTTACAGAACCATATCACAAGGTCTACAAATGAGACAATTAATTGATCAATTAATATCTTTAACTTGGTACATCTCAACTCCACGTTGATGGAATCCAAATATCTCTACATTATTGATGAAATGCATTAGGCCAGTTGAAAGAAAATTCTTGTTGCCCATTTAA
>JXSR01S002568.1:86369-119669 GCA_000969725.1 Ophiothrix spiculata
CAGAAAATATGAGCTTCCATTTGACATAAAAAAAATGCAATACTTCCGGTTGAGCCCTGGGGATGAGAATGTGATAGGAACCTACACCTTTAATTTATATCAAATTAACTCATCATTTACACTGGTGAAGTGTGATTTTAACAAAAGCATTTTATAAAGCCTTTGTTTAAAATTACCAGTTCCTTAGGAACAATTGTTATGAAAAGCATAAAACTAGGCAGAATTACCTGGAAGCATAAAACCTGGAAGTAGAATGTTGTTTGCGTTACTTCTATCATCATTAATCAACTTCCGTAAGAAACTCATTCATGTAAGTGTGGTTTGCATATAAGATGCCCGTAGTTACAGTCGTGGTAATTGAGATCAATTTTTGTCGCAGAATTTTACTCTAAATGTAATTAATTGACGAAGGATGCTTAACTCTTTCAATCAATCAGTCAATATACACTGTACTTGCATGACAGCATACTCCTTAAAAGGAGTCTATTCGTACAGGGACCGACGGCTTAACATGACTCCCGAACCACGGAGCAAGTAAAATGTCTTGCCCAAGGAAACAAGGAGATGAAAACTGCCATACCCGGGGCTCGAACCTACAACCTCTGTATTATGAGACTCGTGTTCTAACTGCTTGGCCACGCTCCCCTCGTTTGAATATATAACCTTTGGAATAGGGCATTTTCGGATTTGCATCCTTTTTACATTGGTCCATTAGGTAAGATGGAAATGTCATTTCAAGCCTATTACGGCGCTTTGTGACATAACTGTCATTTTCTTTTGCTGAATATACAATCAGGAAAACACTTCAAAATTGTTCATTCTGCATTTATTGACTTTTTAATAAAGACTGAAAATATCTTCTTCTGTGAGTTGCCAACAGTGATTTATAAGTACAATATCATTTTAAATGTCACCAAAAGGGCTTTAACAATATCTTATCATGTTTTATTTCCATATTGAGACTAAAAATAATTAATTTCAAATTTGATTATGTATTGATTCAACAGTATTTATCACTTAAATGGATTGAATTTAACACTAGACCTTTCCTGTTTTCATGATCATGTTTATTCATTTTTTCTTCTTTAACCCTTTGAACCCGACGAGCCAGTAAACATACCTGATGAGCCGGTTTATCAGCTTTTAGGTCACGTATCAGAAACTTGATGTGTCTTTCAACAGGCATTGGTGGTTACAATTTTCAATGGTTTTATTTACAGGTTGGACCAATAAAAATCGTTATTGAAGTTCAATGTCATGTAACTTGAAATTAGAAAATAATTCGAGAATAATGTTTACATATTCATAAACTATGGTATCTTGTCCTTGTATGGTGAAAATTTCATGTCAAACAAAGCTTGTGTTGCGAAGTTATTGTCATTGGCGCAAAAAAACGCCTAATTCAACGTTGTCAATGGCCAACAATACTTTAATGTTCACTAGAATCATATTTAAGTCTACAATCAGCATGGTTTTTATTTCTTTATGACGTTGATGCTTATCATCTCGTATTAAAGGTATCTATCATTGAGTAAGAGTACTATTGACATGTATACAACATGCATCACAATAACATAAGTATGGTGTACTTCGATAATAATCTAAAGAATTTATTGGGCGCGAAGTTCAAATTGGCAAAGGCAGTGCATGTATTTGGTCGTTTTCATTTATAACGTTGGTGTGTAAGTTGGTAAGAGGAGGAAATTCACAAGTCGTGAGAGAAGATTTATTGCTGAACATTTTTTTGAACTGGTAGCTACGCGGCCGGGCCGGCTAAGCTAACTCTGTAAATAGTCTGTGGGTCTGTTTTGAACAGGGAAAAAGAAAATAGCGGGATCTTGAACAGGGAGATCTGCAGCAAACATTGCTGCTGTAAATGCAGAATGCATCCTTTAATGAGATCTCAACGCAAGTTCCTTCATTACATTCTTTAATCTAATCAGTAACGCAAAATCAATCAAGACAGATATTATAACCAACGCTCATTGTGTGCACCCTTGTAAACTTGCCCCGTGGACAAACCTGATTTTGACTCTTTTTGCGCAAATGGCAATAACTTTGCAATGCAAGCTTTGTTTGACATGAAATTTTCACCATACAAGGACAAGATACTATATTTTTTGAATATATAAAAATTATTCTCAAATTTCAAGTTACGTGACATTGAACTTCAATAACGCTTTTATTGGTCCACCCTGTATATCGGAAGATATGTATACATGAAACTTTTAACCAATGATAAATGGGTCATTTTGCTCTTATTTACTCGACAGAGGTGAAATATTCCTCATATCTTCGTAAATATGATCACAATTTTCAACAAATGTGGCTTCGCCCATAGACTACAACGTAATTGTCGAATATGTTGACAGATATAAATAGTAATCTTTGGTGAATGCTGGTTATTGGAACAATGCAGACAACTGTAAAACGACAAATTAAAGCAAGGGGATCAAAAGTAAGTTTAGGGGTTATATTGTGTTTTTTAACTTTCTGGTTGGCCCGGATCAGCTGTACAGGTACAAGTGGAATGGCCAGAATTCAAAGGGTTAAATATTTTTGAAATATAATATTGGAAGTTCACATGACCTACAGAAAAGTGTAACTGATTTATAAAATAGTATAAAATTCAATTTAATTTAAATATGGCAATGTTTCATTTAAAAAATAAATTCAAGAGGGAAAACAGAATGTAGGGATTCATAGAAAAAGAAAAATGGAAGGTCTAGCATTGACAATTTAATTCATAGACACAGAGGTAAAAAAATAATAGGCCCTTGCCTTCTTTCCGACATACTGACTTCAAAATAAGCAAGTGGAATTGGAACAATTTACTTTTTTCCATAATGATGTACTTTTATACAAACCGCATTATCACACGTCTGCAATTTCATACCCCAAGCCTAGTGCCTGATACAGGCTTCCATTCAATATAATTTATTGCTATATTCCTATCTAAACCACCTAACATATGGTATACCATGGTCTGTAATGTAATCCTACCTATACTATCAATATTTTGGTTATGCCAGTTATTATCATTTGATATAGGATATATGAAAATATTCATCTCCCATTTCATAATATTATGAGGATCTCTTTAATATTGTTATTTCATCAATAAACCCAGCTGGTCGAATCAAATTGGTAAAGCCCATAATATTCCGACAAAATTGCAATGATTTCCAATTTTTGTCCTTTTGAAATGCAATATTGTTTTTCTGCATGAATAGTTATGGCAGCAATTTATGAGCAGCGAAATGTGTTGAAATGATCATGACTATATTAATAACTGAAGCGAATAGAATCTGAGAGAGGTTTTGCTTTGATCCTCACCTTAATAATGTACTAAATTCTGTTCTTAAGGTTCCTGTAGGCTGTTAGGCTAGGTAAAAAACATAAGTTTCTTGCCCACACATTACTTATGTTGCCACATCATAAAAGTGGGGGTTTTAATATCAATTTTCGTTTTAACAAAAAAAAAAAACCCTAATAAAAAGATAAAATTTTCAATTAATTTTTGCTGTAAATAGCCTACATTTTCTATTCTGTAAGTACAAGCTATTTTCAGCTTCAATAGTCATAATTTTATTTGAAAAAATCAGTTCCTGAGACCCTATTTTTGACCAAAAAATTAGTTCCACAAGACCCTTAGTTGGATAACTCCTGCGGCCATACCTACCAAAAATTGTTTGAATACTCCCCCCTCCCCCCTGGGTGTACTTGTCCTGAATCACTTACCTATAGAGGGCAGCAGATGTACAGACTAGGATAAACATAAACCAGGTTAAAGGTGCGTGTCCTGAATGAGTGACCTTAAGGTCACTGGTGAAGCCAACAAAGGAAGCACTACACACAACCGGCAACCAACAGTAGTATGACAGACAATCTGCTGTTGATTACATTGATTAACTCACCTGAGTTAATTCAACACTGTACTCTGATATTTTCCTTGTTATTGTTGATATGAGAGTCTGAATGATCAGCTTGTCAGACTTATATTTTACATGACCTGAATCGCAAATCTGGATCTAGGAGATGCAGATTGAAATGGATCGGTGGTTTGTGCACATAGTCCCGAGTCTTACCATGTTCCATGGTCAAGTTCTAATAAAAACCCTCATAAATAACTGCGGAACTAATTTGAAAAATGCCTTTTTATTTATATTTATAAAGACATCCCTCTAATACTTTCTTCTTTTTATTTTTCTGACAAATTTATGAAGTAAATTCAAAAAGATGTAAGTACTAGTTGTTTGTTATTTTCGTAATCAAATTATGACTAAAAGAGTTGTCTACTATAACTCCACAATTGCACATTGCAGCTGACAATAATTTCTTGTATATCTGATAAAGATCAAATCTGGAAGTTGCCCAACATGATAGGATTTATAAAAATGTCTAATTTAGAAGCCTAAATATGAACAATACTGGTGACTAATATATCTAGGGAGGTCATGTCTGCAGAATAAACATTATGTCATAATCAGACGATGGTGGACATGGTTTCTGATGAATATTCCACATTTGACATAGCAGCTAGTCATTGATTTACACGTAAATGGATAGAGAAAAGCGATTTTCAATCCGAAACGTTGCTCACGCAAAATGTACTCAAAATGAGCAGCTAGTTGCGATTTATTACATTAATTGAATTCTGCCTATTCTCAGCTTTTGAATGAATCATGTCAGAACAAATCAAAGACAGTAAATGGAGCAACACACTTTGAAGTTGTTTGATTATAACAGAGTACAATATATCAAAATATTATCAATTAGCTGTGAATAATATAAATTCCCCATATTATTAGTTTTCAAAACTTATATTGGATGCTAATGCTGAAGTCACATAGAAAGAGTAGTCAGCTGAGCTCCGCACGAGCTGGAACGCCAAAGCAAGCAAAACACACATGAGTTCGGCAGAACTCACAATTTGGATACGTATCTGAATTTAGATACCTCGTATCAAAATTCTAATACCCGTGTCTGAATTTGTATTAAAAGCTGAAACGGGATATCAGATGAAATGAATATTCAGCTTCTCCGTGCACCATAGCAGTATGTACAAATCATTTGTCATCTAATTCTAAGTTTTTGGCCAAATTATTTTGCTTTCTGTGATCAGGACATGTTTTGAAGCTGTTCCGCTGGAATAACATAGATGGAAATGACATTTTCAGATGCGTTTTTCTTAGATGCAAGAAAGATTTTCTACATGTACTTGCCAGCTTGCGCTATCGATTTGTTATCTGCGCAACAACAGGCGTATCAGAATTTGGATACCCCTCCATATCCTAATTCTGATAAGGGTATCAGAATTTTGATATGTGGGTATCCAAATTCAGATATGTATCCGAATCGTGAGGTCCGCCGAACTGACATTAGTGGTTACTTTGAGGTGTATTGCTGTGAACTCTTGTGTGAGCTGTCTGCTGTAGCATGCTAGCTCAGCCGCAGCTTGACCGGCTACTCTTTCTGTGTGTGACTTTAGCAAAAACATGAAATGAAAATTGACGAACTAGCGATTTCTCACTTTATTACTCATTTCTTTCATTAATGCTTTCTGTTCATTTTGTGAAACCAGGTCTTGTATTAAAGATATTCAGAATAAAATAGTACATTAACCTGTCAGGAATAGGACTAGGACTTTTTTAAATTCATATTCGTGAAAAACACTAGGCATAACAAAAATTTATTGGGCAATGTAAAGAAAAATCCAGGACAGGGATTGCAGTCACAAACAATGAGGCCCTGCATTCTGGATTTATGTTTAAACTGTCCAATAAATTATTGTTTGGCCTATAGCATCTTTAAAATAATGTAATCATCCCTTTTTAACAATTTACTCCTATAACCCCCCCCCCCCCAGTTGAAAAAGCTCCACCAGATTATCACTCCTCCTCCTCAGAAAGAATGATACTGGACATAGGTTAATGTCCTAAAGCTGTTGGTGAAAATAATAAGTCAGCTGTTGAAGTGATCATCGTCTCAAAATTAATTCATGCTGATAATTAATTATGGGACCAAACTTTAATCCAAATGAAATAATAGTGGCTTCTTGACAAGAACTCAATCATTTTTCACAAGAAAACATATCAGCATAAATTGTTCAATGTCGTAAACTGACAATAACCAATATTCTGTTAATTCTATTTTAAGAGACAGAATTCAAAAATCAATGAAAATGGCACTTATCCCATCCAAATATATTCAGAGGTTTTTTATAAAGCAAATTATTTGGCACGGTTGTTGGCAGTACCCCATTACCTTTTTCATTGTGGGCCTACTTTTAAGCCTGACAAGAATGTACAGTGCACATTGCTAATGGGTTATGTTCCAAATAATTAATAACAGCTGATGAAGACAAAAATGTTTTCAATTTCTAAATGTAGCTTGTTTTTTTCAAAATATGGTAAAGTGTATGTAGTGTTCTTGAAGTGATGATGAACAGATCTAGCTCAGCTTACCAGGCGTTAGGTGGAGCATTCGCACAGGGGGTCGACCAACTACTTCACATGACTTCGAACCATGGGGCAATTAGTTTCTACAAGGTGGGCCTAAGTTATTTATCATGGGATTTTATTGTGACTTTCAAGAGTTTCTTAAAACATGCAAACTGGTTTTTGCAGGTTTGGGTTTAGGTAATCATGTATAGAGAAATAAATAAATAGACAAATATTTAGGATTCAGCTTTCCGCTATAGATTGCAACTTTTAAATTTTTGTTGCATTTAGTGATGCAACAAAGATCTCATTCAGAAGGCTTGTTGCTCCAATATTTGCCTAGTCTTGAGTGCTGATGTGATCTTTATTACATTCAGCTTTTTTTAGCAGATGGTCTTAAGCAGACTTAGACAGGCCTGGTACTAAGAAATACTGTGACTTGTTGGGTGCTAAGAAATAATTGAGCTCTGTATGAGACCTAATTGCTGCAATGGTCTGTTGCGAGAAAAGTTGAATTAAATCAAACTAAAAACGACATGTCGGTGCTAGCACCACAACAAGGTAATCAATATAAAGGCTTGTCGTGCTTGCAGGAAAAATGTTGTATATTTGACTGGGTTGAGATCGCATACTTTGAAATTGTTGATGTCACTGTGGTCATTGGGTAGCCACGACAGACACTCTAAAACCAGATTAAACTGTGCAAAACTGAACGGCAGACAGGCACTAGCTGCACACCATAGGATCATCCCAGACCATATATCTGAATTTATGGCAATCTTAGCTGAATTTTGATACCAAATTATGCCATTACAATAATTTTACACCATACATTTTAATATTTCTTCTCCATTTTAATTTTTCAGTCAGTGTGCCTTACATTGAATAACATTTCATAAAGCTCACTTTAACTAACATAGAGTACAACGTGTACAACATGTGAAAAATTAAAACAAAGTACACATTTTGATATGGCTGATGTAAAATTATGGTAATGGTCTGATGGAATATTTAAAATAGAACTTCAGCCAAGATAATCATTTTTACAAGTGATTGCTTTTTAGTTTGGCACAGTTTTATTTATTATAAATATATTTCTAGTACCTACCATTTTGATCGGGATGTCCAGTTTCGGCTTTGGTTTCTCCTTCTTCAGTTTTTGCTCGTTAGAAAAATCCTCCTCGTCCGAATCAAACATACTTTTTGGCGGTTGTTTTGCAACAGTTTCAAATAAATTACTAGAATCAGGTTTCTTGGTTCCTGAACTGTCAAATTCAGTTCTTGAGGAATCTGGCTTGAATTTAGCGCCAGGTTCTTTCTTAACTTTGTTGGAATAAACGGCACCGTTAGGCGGCCCTGAATGAGACTCGCCAGATTTGGCATCTGCTGCACTAGATTTTTGCGTCCTTGATTTAGCGGGACCTCTATTACTACTCCTTGCAGTTCCGTTGGTTTTATTTTTGTCAGATGCTGTTTTCTGTCTCTCATTGCCTTGTTTGGATCCTGTATAACTAGCACTTGGTTTATCATTTTTTGGAGCAGAGTTGACGGCAGGTTTAGTCTGTCCTGGCCGCCAATCGTTTTGTTGCATGATTTTGTTGGGGGCATTAGGGCATAATTTACTGTTTGGACCTGGTGCTGGGAATAATCTAGTTTGTGATTTGCCATCGCTTGGCAACGGGGTCATAGGTTGCTTTGGAATACCAATAAGATGTCTTTGCACGGAAGAATCGTTGATGTCCCCTTTCAGTCTGTCAAATTCTCCAAGAGTGTTTAGCACTCTCATAGCTGTTTCATCCACATGTTGAGTCTGAAATAGAGGAAGAAAGAAACACATTTAAATATTTCTTGTCGTGGTCAAACTTCAATTAACTCAACTAGTTTAGCATCAATTCAGACCTTTATTAAAATCAATTGATTGCCATGACATTTGAAAATAAGTGGTTTCTCTTTCATGGCTTACAATTAAACACCACAAATATAAACACCCACTAACAATCAATTGATATAACAGTTATCATAGGAAGTCAATATCCACCACAAGAGTTTACATTAAAAAAATGGTTTTGACATAGAGACTAACTTCCACTCCTTTTTCCATTTATCAACTGGTCCACGCGCCGTTCACGCATACCAGTACGCGCTAGTTTCCGAGTTGGTAAGTGCCGCAATATGCATGCGCATTATACTCTGATAGTGTTTTGAAGCTAAAAATTGCCATATTTTGATATTTTTCTGGAAAATTAGTTCGATGACCCCCAACTTTTATTGTTTTATTTGAAAGAACATAATTGTGCGCAACTTTTGTGGAAAAATTAACAAACTTTTCGGGCGGATTTTTTAAATCATCACTAAGTAATGTCACTTTTGCCACATTTCCTATAGACCACCGTACTAATTTTTCCCAAAAACCGCCAAAAATGTTGTTTTTAAACCGACTCATGTGCAAAAACAAATCGGTGACCCCCAATTCTTATTTTAGAAATCTGTTCTACATCGATAAAATATCATTCATGCCGATTTTTACCAGAAATTTTCGGGCAGATCTATCATGGACCAGACAACTTAAAAGGAGGAATTGTTTCACAACAACAGAGAATATTATATGGCATTTGCGCAATGATAAAAAAGATGATGAATATCTATGTAAAATAGATCCCCTCTGAGATCACAATAAACAGGAAACTTCCATATCTAAGCCAAGTAAGGTTTCCAAGACTTGTATTTCACCAGGGGTCAACAGAAACTGGGTTTGGCATTGAATACTATGTTTTCTGAAACCTTTGATCAAATACTGGCAACTTAATCTTTGTTTTAAAAAGCTATAAAGCCAAAAATATTTGTAAATTTGAAGTTCTAATCATAATGAAAATTTATTTTTCAATTCAAGACCTAATTTGATTTTTTGTTGAAAGCTGTTTTGTTGTTAACAGCAGCCTGGTTTTAAAAGCTCTTGTAAGAACTTATAGATGCTATTTTTCTAGGGATGTTAAGCAAGTTCAACATCATCTAACACAAATTTTTAAAGATATAAGGGGATACATAGCAACTCTACCAGTTAAGTATAAAGTGGTCCCTTACATTATGGCAGTATTACAGTATGTTTTATGGACAAAAATGTGAAACTTTCTCAGCCTATTATTAATGATTTATGAGTATCATTTTATATTTATGAACACATTCATCCCAGTCAGAAAATGTGTTTATGCTGAAGTAGATTTTATTGCAACTATTAGCCTGTAACAACCAATAGATTTCTTCCTTTTTCATATATATATTTCACTTAAATGTCAGCTTGGAATTATAACCACAAAAGCCAACAATCATTCCATAATCAACATTCATGGTTAAAAATAGATCTGCAGTGAACTCTACAAACTGATAACGATAAAGACGCACACGCTCTAAATATAGCACTTAAAATCTTCCTAAAATCAGCTGGGACTGATGCTAACTCAACATCTCAATATTACACCTGATTCACCTAGAATGACCGTATCACTGACTTGGAGGATAATCGCCGTGACGAATTATGAAACCAACCTTGCGTCCTGATGAACCCCGAGTACATCAATGCATTATCATGTCCCATGTTAAATGCTAATGGGTTGATTGCCTTCATTATGATACTAATTTATAGCTACTAGTAAATTTATCAAGTTAAATACCTATAAAATGTACAATTAACTTACTATGCATATATTTACACAGTTCACTCAATGTATTAGATTTGTGCAATCCATCAGGTTCATGTCAATGCTTGGAACTAAATTATTTTTTTCCATCATGATTTTTTATTGCCAGCTTTAAGTGAATGTACTGGTAAAGGCTAATCCATCTAGTCCATATTAAATTGAAGGGCGGGTGGGAAAAATGGGCATATCAGTAAAGTTTTTTGCCGGGAAATTTGCACTTGGGAGAATGCAGCCTTTTGGAGGAAATTTACATGTATGAACAGCAGGAAATTTTACGGTGTTTGCCAGGAAATTTTACACATTTTTCAGGCCCTATAAATGAAGGGGTTCCTACGAGTGTGAATGACTGAGCAGTTGACTAGATCTATTTTAGATGCACGAGGAAACCAAAGTGCCCAAAGAAATCTTTGACAAAGAATTCACGCATACTCCTAACAGTTGCAGAATAACAGCTGGAAAAGCCCCTACCAGGTAGCTTATCGTTGTGGTCGTTTGACAGGGCTGCGAGATATATGGAGTTTATAATCCAGCGCAAAACTACATATTTTTGATATGTAGATTTCTGGGATGTGAAATGTGATAAAATCTTGGGATAAAATGCTGGGACCAGATTGAAAAAAGCTATAAAACAAAGCCCTATGACAGTGTTCATCATCACGTGTTTAATCATATCATTCTTTACCAATCCAATGAGGAATGGAACTAAACACATTACCCATCAACACCATATGTTCCTATAGGCGAAAGCGGACCCACGTCATACGCAGCACAATGATCTAAAAATAACTCGCGCTGGACTTTGTGCGCGGTGAAAACAATAAATACTTCAGCTAGTCATCCCTTCATTTTCTCTCTTTTTTAGGCAGACGAAAATCTCTGAAATGATGAGCTGTTTGTCATTTAATTTGTTACGACTTGAATACCAGACATGTCATATGATTCTGGAATCGAAATATTTTGACAACTTGCTAAAATCAATCGAAGTTTCCGCAAGCCGGCATTTTCTCCATTGAGTTGAATGGGAAGTCGGCAAATGTTTTCACCGCGCTATTTGGACAAACGTCCCGGATGTAAACAAAATGCCCGGATGTCCGCTCCTGCCTATACAGAAAATAAAGCCGGACCTGCACTTTGTCTATCAGTTGTTGACATTGCAAAATAATGGCACATAAAATGCAAATTCATGCATGCAACTATTCCCACATGTCTGTTTGATGCCATTATGTGACTAAACCATGACAGGAGATTGGACAGCAAGCTAAAATATGAAGCCAACAAGAGGAGATCAGATTGATGAAGTGGTCGAAGCACTCTTGTGCAGATATGCTCTTGTGTAAGCGTTGGACACAACCCATCATGCGGGTTTTTTTCTGAATTTTTTGAGGCCACGGCCGCTATGTTTTTCTTTTCAAGTACTTGGGGAAGAAGTGCCAAGAGCAGGGAGGACGCAGTTAATCACACGGTGTAAGTAGGTTGTGTGCACAACACCTCTGACTGGGAGTGGTTGTGTGCATCGTATGATGCGCACATTGTAAGTACTTACACCGTGCTTAAAAACTCAGTGCGACTACCACGTTATTATAAGAATACCGTACTTACATGAGCGATACACGTATAAAGTGCATAGTCTGCATAGAAAGTGCCATTGAGAAAAATTGCAAACAATACAAGGAATCTGTATGTTGTACGCATGTTATCAGTACTGAGCATGTGCAGACCTTACTGTTGTTTAATCAGTAGCCCGGCCGTAGTTGTACTTGCAGGGGACAAAGTCTCTTTAAGACGATATCAATAATTCAATTTTGATGATTTAGTGACTTGTCTGTTTTAGCACTACACCCAACTGTCAGTGTCATAATTACCTAGTCATACCAGATGATATAGTAACCACCATGACAAGACAAAATTATCACAATCTGTCACAAAATTAACACACCCGGAGATCGACTACAAAATTGGTGGGCCTATTCACATATTCATATTGTGAATTAATACACAACTGTGTTGTGCGTATCTGAACAGTACATTTGCAGGAGATGCTACCTCTGTCGAACACATGACTTGAGAGTCTGTGTGCTTGTGAAAGGTCTTTGCTCGTGGAGAAAGAACAGCCTCATAAAACCAAAATACCAATCTTTAGTGATGATCAAAGTATAACAAAATCATCAAAACAAAAGTGCAAAGTATCTTCAGATACTGGTATCATACTAATGGTGCATTCAGAGTCCGTCGATTTCACGGCGATTCAATCGCACGACGTCTACCGATATGCAGTCTTTACACGCGCTACACATAGTGCGCTTCAACTTTTGAAGACTGCGTATCGGTAGACATCGATCGATGTTGCAGTGATGAAATCGCTGGACTCTGAACGCACCAAAATGCTACGTTCACCACTCCACATCTGTTGGTGCCCTGTCCTTACACTCGTAAGATGTACCATCAGAAGCCAGTTTAAAGACTGCATATCAGCTAATATCAAGTGATAAATGGACTCTGGACACGCTCTTAACAAGACTCTTTTAGTGTATCATAAGTGCTTATGAAGATGCATTCTCAACGTTATCAACTCACAAACGCATAGTACATGTGCAAGTAAATTTGTAACAATACACCACCAAAAATATCACTAAAAACTTGGCGAAAGAGTTGGGGACCTACCTCATCATGTGCTCCCAATTCTTTGTTTAATTTAAATTCTACAGTTAGTCCAGGCTTTGGTGTATAAGGGAAATTGTGATGCAGAACAAAGGCAGACCTTTGGTAAGCAGTCATTTTTGAAATGGAGACTGCCATTCCAATTGCATCAAGACCAGTGCGACCACTTTCTCATGCATGTGCTATGTTTTTGCTAGAAGTTAATGCTAAAAGTTGAACTGATCCAAGTCAACACGATTATATATTTCATGAATCAAAATAATATTTCTGACAAAACAAGCAAATCTTAACGCGTTTGATGATCCACAAATTGCCTTCAAGCACAGTACAACATAAAGAACGCAACATCATTTCCAATCAACAATCATTAACAACGTGGCATACGTAATTGACGTACCTTAAACACATACTTGCATTACGCTGCTTATTTTGTCCATGAATTTTTCATTTTGATAATAGCATCATAGTCAGTAGAATATGGTGTAAAAATCTGACACCTTATTCTCTAGTATGGCTTACCCTGACTGGTGCAGAAAATATGGGAGTGAAGGATGGTTCCGGTTCTTGCATCTTCTCAGCCTTGAGTTTTCGTTCAAGTTTGGCTTGTTGTTTCCGCCTTTCCAATTCTCGCTCTCCTTCTCTGTCAGCCATGATGCTGTAATAAAATTGATCAGAAAAGAACAAAATCTACAGGTTAGTGTTAAAATCCAGTCAATCAATAAGCTTACAACAAATTACAAATACACATAATTTGTGCAACAGCCTCGGCACATAATACAGGCGTTTGCTGACCACTGTGATCCACATACCCTATCCACTCGTCCAATTTAACTATTTTCCGACGGACAAACCCATTAAATTATGAAATACCCAACTGTCAGTAGTTTGACAGATCATCGTACTTTATGAGGAAGCATTGTAAAGGTATTTTGACATCATTTTTGACACACTGGTATGAAATAAACCATAGCTACACTGATATACATTCAGAAAATCCATAGTTGAATTGGACAAGTGAATAGGGTAGCTTCATTCAAATCAAAGCCGCATTCCAGGTCCCACATGAACCTCATTCCACATTTACAACATCAAAGCCAGGATCAGCTTCCCAAGTTTCATGCAGGTTTCTAATACACAATTACCAGCTATAATGCATGTGCCTTACTAATTTAAGCTACTAAGTTGATCCAAGGTTTAAAATATATTTTGATTAAAGAGAAAATACAACGATACCCAAGTAGCGCATTTCTTGCCATTTTCATTTTTTTAAGGGGCTTCATGCATATAATCCACTTACAATATACAGTGCATTAGCTAGTATAATTATACAAGTTGAACTAAAATCACACACCTACTCACTGTTCACATCACATATTGTGTTATAACACAAGGAAAATATTGATGAAGTCATTCTATTTCAGAATGGGGAAACAAGCACAAAATCCATTGACAATATAAAAAAAAACCTTATTTTGATAACATGGCCACTGTACTTTTTAAAATAAGTATTTCCTCAATTATAAAAATAGGAGTCAAAATAAGATGGGTACCAAAGGTTTTGACGTCATGAGCCCAATCAATATCCACATGTAAGATACTGCTCATGATTCCCTGCATTTAAGGGAGATGGTGCTCAAACAATTCTTTGCCTATGATGCAAGTGTATTTGTGAAATTGTGACGCAGGTGTAACTGAATACAGAGGTGGTTTTCAGGATATCCCACAATGCATTATTCTGATACACTGATTGTACAATATGCCTGCAAATCCAATTCAACTGCTATACTTATGTACAGGTTGCTGAGGTTTTTGAGGTGTCAGCAATGTGGGTAAACACTGGGCTATTGTGAAAAGAAACACATCCCTAGAAAGATATGAGTACTATTCAATGGAATTCTCAAATTCCTAATAGCCCCTTGTCCAGAAAACCATTATTGCCTATTATATATCAGTGTATCAGAATAATGCATTGTGGGATATCCTGAAAACCACCTCTGAACTGAATATAAATGCTTCAACATTTCTCTACAGCTCAAGGATAGGGCCTCTCTACAACATTACAGAAGTAAACATAGCATTTAAGCTAAGCCTCTTGCATAATTCAAAGCTGGCGAGTGTTTAGCTTAATCAAGTCCCACAGGTTACACTGATGTCATTACATAACATCAAGCTTCTACTACATGTAATGGAAAGGGGGAATCCCCGTTTGCTCAATTAAAACTAATTCTATGACACACTTAGTGCGATATTGCCTTAGCTGTATTCATGCAGGAAGTACATCATTATGCGTCATTACATGTTGACTAGAAAAATATGACGCTATTTATTAATCATTTACATGCTGATGATGCAGTAAAACACTTCATTTTTTATATACTATTTAAATTTGCAGAAAAACAATTATAAATGTTTCTTTGCCAACATTCACATGATTTCACTGCTACCTGATAGCTATAGGCTAAACAAAAAGTTACTGGACAATGTACACAAAATCCAGGGTATGGGTTGTATTAAAAAATAATGGGGCCCTGTACTTTGCATTTTTATTTCACTGTCCGGTAAATTTTTAAGTGGCCTATAGTGAAATATGCAAACCTGTGTAGTAAGAACTTAAAGGCATTAGCCACGATCACCAAAGTGAAGTTCAACTTTCATCAACATCTTCTGATTTTAAGTACTTCCAGCTACTAACTAATATCCATACCGTATTGTTTCTAATAAACGCCCATGGGCGGTAACATTTCTTGAAGGGTGGGCGATTATAAGAGACCAATTTTCAACATCAAAATTTGCACAATATCGCTAAGTAAGCTTAACAATTACGGCAACTTACTGTTATATGGCCCCCGATAACCCGGAAGTACTGACAATTTTTCATCATTTCCGGGATCGCGACCTCATTGGTACCGTTTCCTGTTACTAGGGAGGTCAGTTCAGTGTACAAAAGTCCGTGCTGGGTTGAAATTTCAGCTCATGAGACTGCACTTTAGACTCTTCGTTGAGGGTCATAATATTGTTAAAAATGTTCAAAAATGTAACTGTTGAAAAAATTGACTTTTTTCTTTATAATTGATGTTTTTTTCCCTACTTTCGATATAAAATATGTAAATTACAGGTGATTAGATGTTCGTATGTTTTCATAAATGATCAGCTTCGCGTGAAATATGGACCAGTGATCGCCATTGAAACACCAATTTATGCTCAATTCCGCTGGATAACACGTTGTAGAAAAATGCATTTTCCGATGTGATTTACTCACTTTTGTGTAATAATTGACCATCCATTTTAAAGGAGATAGGTCCTTTGTTCCATTCATGAAGGACACTTTCGGGAAAATGACCTTTCATGCTTCACAGCAGATGGTCGAACCCTGGAAGTACCCGTTTTTTCGGGATCTCTGAGTTTGTGTTTAATTTTTAGATGACACAGGAGAGCTTGAAAAAAGTGTTTTGTATCGTCGCAATTGTCAGAGTTTTGTGATTAGAATGGTATATTTCATAGCTTTGAGCAACGCGTGAATCACTTCGGAAACTGCGATTCAAAATATGTTGTCAAATACCGATCTGTACAATTGACTACCAGTGCAAATCCTAGGTAGACGTAAGCCTGGACATGGCAAACCACGCTGAACTTTTCCTGGGTCTCTCTGGATGGAATCAGCATAGCATCGAGAATTTGGTTCATATAGACAGAATGTACCTGGTATGTAGTTTTATGTCATGTAGTTTGCGTAGCTTTGGCATATTATAAACATAAATTTAAATGAAAGTGCTAAGTTAGGCCTGTGCAGCATTATGCATATTTAATGTGCTGGACTTAGTCGTTTTTCTGGAAAAAAGGTTGGGTCCATTTGGTGAAATAGAACGTACAACGTCAAGCTTGGACTGATATTTTCAATATAAAGCGCCATATGGAACTTCTTTTGAGCTTTAGCTATTGTCAGGCACTAGTAGAAGAAAATTATTTGAAAACAATATTTTTTTTCGTTTAGTTGTCATTTTTGCACGCCCTTAGATTCCTTATATCGTCATTTTCTGCAATTTACCCCCTATTTGTGGCACAAACAGCGTCAAAATTTCCGGACAAAAATATGTATATCTCCGGAACCGTTTGACCCACAGAGGTGATCTTGGTGTCATTTTACTTTGGAAACTGAGTACAATTCAAATGTGTGATAAAAACGAATGGAATAGAAACTTTATTTTTCTCGTTGATATCCCTACTGTTACTAGCGATTGTTGGTTATTTAAAGCTTAATGATACACGAAAATGCTACAAAATTGAATGTTTTTAACACTTCTCTTTGAAATTTTTTGGGGTGGGCGTTTAATAGAGACTGGGCGTTTATTAGAAAAAATTTGGTAACCATTTTTGTTGAACAGTTATACATGTAGTAGAACAGACAATTGTTTGTTCTTTGAATTTCTCATTCTCCAGAGAATGAAAATTCAGTTATAGTGTTTCAAGAAACAAATTAAACTAAATTCTTAAAAGTTTAACTTCTTTGTTACTAACAATATATTTAAAATAGTGAAGAGATCATGTCGTAAGTGTATTTAACCTTCCTAAAGAATAATGTTCACTTTTAAATCAACAGCAGTACATTTGGAAGATCTCAAAATAGAAACACTGCTGACAGAACCCTGAAAAATGAATTTTGCTGAAAATTTTCTTTTTAGAGCAAGTGATATGATTCTGCTTGTTGGTTTTGATTCTATTAAGGTCTTTCTCTAAGAGATTCAAATAAGTTTTCACAATTTTTCATACCCAAGTGAATCATGGCTAATGTATGTATAATAAAAATCATGGAAATTGTACATCTAGTATACTACAGGATAATGGGCAAAACATTGAATTTCCTTTATTAAAACAACCACTATGTCATTTAAACCACAGATTTTCAAAGGTTTGAAAATATGTGTTTAAACTTTAATAATAGCATAAGGATATCAGTTGAAAATAAAAAAATGACAATTCAGTACTAGTTGGAGAACACTTGATGAATTAAAATGCACTTGAAGCCAAAGAAACTACTTTATGGCAGTCAACGCGTAAATCATAATCACTTGAGGTGTTCATTGTACGTCATATTACGATGACACATAGCAACAAGTCAGAATGTCAAAATATTTCCCAAATATCAGAGCAGAAGACTCAAATTATCGCTAGCTTATTATCCTTCCTGTAGGAATCCCTAGTTTGTTTGTTTTTGTGTAGATTACTTGTTCTTCTTGATATTAAAGTCTATCTGGATTTGAATTTTCTGGTGCTCTTTCTCAAAAGTGTTCACAATATTTGCTGTAGAGTCAAACAAATTGACATATAATATAGGTAAAATAAATAAAAACTGCAGTGTTTCTAGTTCCTAATCTGTGAGCCCTTTAAGCTTGAACGGCTATTTACACATGTCAGAAAATTAGCTATAAAGTGAATAGTTTTGGGGAATGTGAACTAAAACCTAGTTCCAATTAAAGAAAACCCTTCAATGGTAACATTTAATAAGTTTTATAATATTCTGCCAATTTCTTATGTTTTTCTTTATTTTTTGAAAATTCCCTAAAAATCAAGAGTTTTTGAATTTTCATGTCAAGAGGGAATGTGCTATGACATTCAAATTTTAGGGGCTGGTGAAGGATCACAAAAGCTAAATTCTCTCGTGGGCTTTTTGCCATAAAGTGTTTAATTATCAAGAAAATTGATTTTTTAGCTCCTAAATTTAGGCATATTTTCAAACACCTATAAAATTTTCTAGAAACACTTTAATTTTTAAAGCCAACGAGAGATTGTTGCAAATTTGATAAGCTTTCATTTGACACCTTGTTTGTTCAAATTGAAGCATGGGAAGTATGAATGAAAATTCTGAGAAATCTGGCTATTCAGTGTTTCTAGAAATTAACGCAATAAAATTCGGGAAGTAGAAACATTAGAAGTCTCCCGTACATAAACGATGAAAGAAATTTCTTTAAATCAAAATTTATGACAATCTGTGATCAGTTTGCAATGCAAGGAAAAGAAAATTAGTTTCATTTATGAACCACTGCCAGAGAAAAAAAATCTTTTGTAAATAGTATTTTTTTCAGAAATTTGACAAATTTTGTGAAATTTTCATGGTGGCCAAATATGCCATGTACAAAGTCTATGGGAAATTGGAAAATAAAAAATAGCGTAACTCGAAAACGCTTTGACGGAAAAAATCTAAATTTGGAATGCAAGTTTTTTTCATCATTCTCCACATTCTGTGAAATTTTGAACACATTCTGTGCAGGACACCGTAGCCGTTAAAGCTACCTTAAAGGGACTGGCCTTGATACTTCTCACTACTTTTCTAACTCTGGCAAGAAACTTTTTTCCCCTCGTCTATGTATCAGACAATCATGCCTTCAGTCCTTCACCAGATCTTTGACAAAGACTAGGCCCATATTCATGAAACACCACTAACTCTAGTTGGCTGTTAACCTATTATATGTATACCTGTCAAAATTCGACAGGTAGACAAAGAGTTAGCAGCCAACTAGAGTTAGCTGTGTTTCATGAATATGGGCCCTGGTTTATAAATTTTGAACAACCCACAAGTTCTTAATGGTCATGCATGTGTCTTTCACACACTCTCCCAGACCAAATCGATAAACCAGCATCTTATGGATAAACAAACAAACAGGGGAGGGGTTCTTTTTCACACAACAGTTGTTGTTTGAAACGGGTGGGAAAATCTTTCATTACAAAAACACACATTTTGCAAATGAGCATTTTTGGGGAATTGAAAATTATACCTATTGTTGTTTCAAATAATTCTCGAACACGAAAATTTTGAGCCTTGCGTAACACAATTGCGTGTGCATTTTACGCGAGTACACAACGCTTTTCAGGCACGCGCGATGTCGCGGCACTGTAGATTACTGATTGGAAACGGTGTTGCGTACTTCCCAGTGTCCCATTTTTGTCACAACTTGTGGATACGCGGTGGCTGCATTCAGAAATCATGTCCGAAATTTATTTGAAACAATAATAGCAATACTCTGGTTCCAGCATATTGCAAAATTTCACCTGAAAAAAGGGTGTGTAATTTGTTTTCTTTAAAAACTCTTTCAAGAGGTAAATTATCAAATGGACAAATTGACAAGCGCAAGCCTCATTTTGTTATCTGTGTTTGCGTCAAATCCCAATCACCGTTTTTGTACTAAGTACCTGTCTTCCTACCACCCCCTCCCCTTAAACTGGTTTGAAGACATCTCACAATTCAGCTTTAAACTCTATCTGTCCCTTTTCCTGTTTTAAAGTTATTTTGTGAGGTTTAATTTGTAATTTAAATTTGTTCTCTGCAATATTGATCAACCCACATCCTGATAGAATTGTATCAATTCTGTTCTAAATACAACAAGTTATAAAATCAAAAGTGGTTAATTTATAAAAAAAATGCATATTAATTCTAATACAACCCTCTGAACAACTGTAATGGCTTAATAATACAATGTACTCTTATAATGCAATGCAGGAGCAAAGAGTTGGTTTGAAATTAACCTAACAACCCCTCCCTAAAGTATCAACTTGTATGGGAAAAGTAAGACAACTAGTACAACCCTTTTCAAATATTGTGATAATTGACTAATTTTTGCTTTATTCCAAGTAAAAAGTAGGCAATCTCATTGTTTTTAATTCAACACAAAATCACAGGTGTTTCCATTTATGACCTATTATTTGAGAAAAGAAAATCCTTCATGGAAAAACTTTGACTATTGCAATGAATACTAACCTGCCTGCCTCTCTCCCTCCTCCTTTACAGAGTTAGACTTGTCAAAAGCCATCAAATATCACATATACTTATTGTACAACATGTAATTGCTCATATAAGACCAATTTGATCCCTAAAGGGGGTACTCAACTTTGATTTTGGTAGGGGTGTGCCCCTGGGAAATCTGAAGTACCACCCATACAGATACCAATTTTCAAGAAAAAGAGACTCATCCATGTACCAAATCACCCATATTTTGAGTCAAATTTTACAAAATTTGAATTTTTCTCTGACAATTTCCGCTAATTTAGTGCAAAAGTGTTCCTATTTTTGTTTGGAAATTAGAAAAATTCCAAAATTTGCCTCATTTTGGCTCAAATTTTAGAAATTTTGAAAAATTGACCCATTAAAATACCACATTCGGCAAAAAATAAGAAAAGGGACCCATTGGGATACCAACTAGCCTGATTTTACTATCCTATGTTGGAGGCTCATCCACATATTCTACTATTGTACTAAGTAAAGTACCCCTCTTGGGGTTTGTCCTCCGTAAGCACAGCATCTACACCTACATACAAAAAGCTTTATGTTAAACCCAATTTGTGGGTCTAGGAGGACGAGGAAAATAGCTTCATTGCCTATACTAGACTACAAGTCAATTAAGATGCCTGAATAGAATACATTAATTAGCAGTTTACAGACAATTCAGTCATTCAACTGATGAGCGTAGGTGTGACATGATAACACCTCAATGAAGTGAGCTTACTAATACTATACAAGCTAATCCAGTTTAGTGGATGATCATCAATGATGTTGAACAGCATTTAATCTTTTTGAGCTTATAAATCTGAGATAAAAATACCAATTCATGCAATTTGCGAAAATATGTAGGCCATTAACAAGACTTTCAATGAAACAACTCAACTGTCACTAAATCCAGCAACAAATCCCATGACCTATTTCATGAAATACTTGAACCAGAATTTTCAATTTTCTTTAACAGACTGATTAAACAAAAAACAAGTAGAGACTACCAATCAGAATTTCCACTTTCGTTTTAAGACTGATTATGGCTCAGTCGCACATCATTGTACACAGCCAAACATGATACTTAACGTAGATAATCCCACTAATGTTTTGTTTTTAGGCCTACATTGTTGTTCTTCATGTGTATGATGAAAGTGTATTTACGTTCAATTCATTATCCATACGGTTGTGTACATATGTATACGTTCAATTCGCCATCCATACTGGGGCGTCCCTTTGACAAACGTTCAGTATGTGAAACTTTTGTCCGTTATGTGTGCATTATGCTCTATACGAATCAAAATCAAATCAATCTTTATTTCCATTAAAAATACAATACATCAAAAAGCAACAGAAGTATAAACCAAAATGGAGGAGTAGACCAGAAATTAGCTTACCCCGTACAAAATGAACAACAATAACAAATAACCAAAAATAAAAATAAATAAATAAGGACCTAGACCTACAAACAAGACAAGGACATTGACGATCTCGATAGTAAACTGAGAATTGGCTAATCATTAATATAGTTTTGAATAATAAATTCTTTCATTTTTTGAGAAATTGTTTTATTGATTTTGATTCTTTGATACCAATTGGAAGCGAGTTCCAAAGAATAGGACCGTTGATGTGTGACTGCGCTGTAAGCAAGGGAAAAAACAACACTTGTGCTAAAATCAGCTAGACCAACAGACCAAAGTTGGCGATACTAAGGTGATCTCATGTCACTTCTGCAATGTATTTGAAAAGCACATGTAATACGGAATCAACTGAAAAATGCGAATGAAGTTAATAACATCATAATTTTTTTTTTAAATAATCTTATACTGTAGAAACCTAGCAAACTTATAAAAGTATTTTTAACACTATAGAGCATAAGAGGGTCCATATGGACCCACTGTTTTGTTTTTCGTGCGTAGCGCGTAAATAATCTAATGCTGTTGATTTATGTAATTGTCAAGGTCGCGCTTGGGCAAATTTTGGTGCCAAAAAAATTGAAAACGGCCATGTCATTTTTGAGATAATTAGCATAAATAGGAAAAATTTTGGCACTGTTCAATATATGTTTTATCCATAAAATCATAAGTGAATAACTTTTTTTTTAATTTCTTTTCAGGAATGTATTTATATCTCCTTCTTCTATGAGCCAAATTTTATCAAAAAATTCAATCAGGAAGCCGTTTTCAAATTTTTGGCGGGAATTTTATTTCCTGAATTTTTTTTTGTGCGTTTTCCGAGTTGTACTGACACAAGTCTACACCTGGCCAAAATTTCAGAGGAAAATTTGACTGGGAACATGGTTTTTAGGGGGTCCGTTATCCACTAACAAGATTCTAAAACACCTTATGAAAGTGTTAAGAACATAAAGTTATCTTTTTACTACATTTTAACTCCTAACCACTGTTCTAAATTCAAAAAGAAAATCTGGGGGAAAGTCACATCAAGGTAAAACATACTGCCAATGCATATTTATGAACGAGGCTCATTTCAATAATTCTATCTAAACACTATGCATGAACGATACTGATAAGTCATGAATGCATTGACATTGCCTTTTACGGATATCCAGTCTAACTATAATTGACCTAGCATACAAGTTGGTTGGCATGTTGACAAGTCAACTATACATCCTGAGCTAATTATACAGATAGAACTTTTTTTCCCCAAACCTTTTGCGATATTGAAATACGTTCATTTTTTTTTTTTCGTAATCCATGTGAATTTTAAAGCTGAGATATGTACAAATATGTTGATTTTACTAAAAAGGTGCTAATTTCGGCCTAATTTTGGTAACAATAATTATATTTGCACTATGAAGTATAACTGTGAAATACAAAATTGCTCTCTAAATCAAAACAGTTTGAAGATTTCAACTGAAATTTGATATGGTGATCTTTCATTGGAAACAAACTTTTAAAAACAAATCATGCTTCTTTAAACTATTATAAGCCCTCAAAAGGCTAAAATACACTATGGCACTGTAAACTAATATAAGGCCCAAAAAAAAATTTGACTTGCCCTTTGCAACTGACCCAAAATTTGCAAAATTTATGGTGGGTTTTTTTTTGAGGGGGGGGGTAACTTTTGCCTATCTCAGCTATCAATTTGGTGAAAATAGCATGATATTTGCATGAAACAACATTGATTAACTATTTTATACAATTTTTCTGTGCGCATTTTCAAACAAAATAAAAAGATCCGACCGACCGACCATCAATTTTCCCATTAAAGGGCAAGTCCACAATTTTTTACTTTAAGCCTAAACCTCTGTACCCTTGCCCATCCCTCCTCCCCTTATCAACTCTAATTTTGAAGAAAGAATCGGACCAAGTATGCTATAGGTCCCATCCAAAATTTTAGGGATAAGGTTTGGGGTTAGGGTTAGGGTATGTTTAGGGATGGGTCATGATTAGTACCGTTTCTGGCAGTAAAAATTGTGAGCGTTCGCCATTACCACCTTGGAAAATGTACGTTCGCGTTGTAGACTTTGCGTAAACGCTACCATCTACGTGTTCACAAATTAAATCCACAAACACTAGAAAGAATATTCACAGCTGGAATGTAGGCCTGTCAGCTTTATTTCTTCAGGGGAAGGGGTGGAGGGGCTAAACTTGATACCCCAGACAGTCAATGCACTATATTGTAGGCCTATATAGGCTAACAGTACAGCCTATAGGCGTGCAAGAAATGCGTAAGGATAGTGGAAAGATTCTATACAAGCATGGGTGAACTAAGACTGAACTTATTGCATGTCTGTACTACTGATTTATTTTCTCAGCTGGAATGTAGGCCTTATGTCAGCTTTTCAGGGGAGAGGGGTTATAATTAAGACCCATGGAAATCAGTGCACATAAATTCAGGTTTACAAAGCTACAAGTTACTTATGAATTAGGAGAGTGGAATGATTGAGTGCACTGAGTGAACTGTCTGTACCACTTACCTATTTTCTCAGCTGAAATGTAGGGCTTGTCAGCTTTCCAAGGAAGGGGTTGTACTAGAGACCCAACACTGTCAATGTGCATTGAGATGGTGGCATGATTCTATGCATCGGACGAGTTTTTATTAGGGGAAGGGGTTACAGAGACTCCAGATAACAGTTTTACAGGCCTACGAGTTGATATGATCAGGATAGCAGCATGATCCTTTGTACCGCTGGATGAATTACGATATAGTGCACATTTTCCCAGTTCCTGTCATGTGCTGTCCTTTTTATACATAATGTAGGGCCTATGACGTATATGACTTCTAAAAATTATTATCACCTCTGATTTAAAACGAATGCTGTTTTAATTTTATCAACACCTCACCAAAGTAAGGCCAACAAAAAATAATTGTTTGATTGGCGTAACATAGAAAAAAAAATAGGGTAGGTAGGTCGGATTTTTTTTTTTTATTATTTTTTTTTTTTCTAAGTCTATGTTTCACATACAAGAACACAAAATATATGACACATATACAAAAACATCTTCACTTTTCCGGTAACACATCTTTTATTTGTCATTTTGAATGTCCTGCAAGCCATATCTTGGGCTCCCATGAATCGATTCCCATCAAATTTGGGATTTGGAGGTTTTTAACCATGCTCAAAAAAAAAATATCTAGGGTCGGTGGTAAAATTAGGGTAGGTCGGGTTACGCCAATCAAACAATTTTTTTTTTAGGCCTAACCCTTGTCTTACCAACATATTTTTTGTAACGTTTGTTATCAAGGGGGGGGGGGATGATTACCACCCCCCATGAAATTGAAACATACTGCCAAAAGTTAAGTTATTTGGTAACCATAGTATAGGGTAGGGTCTCCTCTTTCTATTGATACCAAAATCATGAAAATCGGCCAAGGTGTCATGTAATTATGACGTCATAAGTACTTCCGAGTCGGAAAATCACAATTTTCGCCAAAAAAAAAAAAAAAAGGTTTTTGCTTACAAAGAAAGGAAATGGTGTTTCTAAGATGTTCTGCACATTTAAGGTCCATACGAAGAGGTGGGTGGGATGTTGGGGGGGATGTTGGGGTGGTGACAGTCAATGTACGGCTAGGCATACAATTTATACATTAAGATAGATTGTACTGGTTATGGCGGTGGTTCAATATGATCATTTGGGCCAGAAATTGAGTTGAGCTCTAGACGGTTGTATTGGGGCAAGGACTTTGTCCGGATTTGGAGCTTGAAGAAAATGGCAGGTAAGTTGTCAGCTTAAAGGGAACAAATTTGAACAAGTTCCCTGTTAGTACCCAGGTTCCGGGGGGTCATCGCGAGTAAATATTTGCTCTGTGTAAGCAGTGGGGGATATGCCCCCCCCCCAAAAAAAAAAATGCCCCCCCAAGAAAAAAAATTCAGAAGCTTTTAGGCGCAAATTTCTCTCAATTACCCCTTTTTATTGATCATTTTGACATAAAATGTAAAAAATTTGCGCGCTTCGCACGTATTTAACTAATTATATCATTATTTTAGTAGAAAATAGGTGTTTTTTAGCCAAAATAAACAACTTTATCCGAAAAAATGTTGCCTGCTACGCGCGTGTTAACTTTTTTCAATTTTTTTGCCCCTCCCCAGAAATTTGTCTTGCCCCAGTTTGCCCCCCCCCCCCCCAGAAATGAGATGCTGGTGCCGCCACTGTGTGTAAGTGAAATAATTTTACCATGTGTGTTTTCAGCCTTTTTTGATCAAAATTCTGATCTGTGCATGTAACTTTAACTACAAAAATCAAGCACTGTTTATGCAATATATATCAATCAATATATCAATCCAAAAATAAAACTACAACATATTTCTTCTAAGCAAAGAATACAGAATTCCACTATTCATTTAAGCTTACATACCTGTCTGAGAAGAGCGCCATATAATCCCCTCGGGGATAATCCCTAGCAAACTCATAGCTTCCGGGGTAATGCAAAAACTCAGGACTAAACATGATTCCAAATCAGACAAAACCTTGCGTCACATCATATATAAATTTCCCGTTGTCAGAATTTTGTTCCACAAGTCCAAGTAGATACAAATATCAAGAAGAAGAATATTATCTGTATCCCAGATGGCAGGTATTCCTTATGATGGATGTTATACAATCACCTTGACTATTTCAACTATCACCGTACAACGACCCACACGCCAGGCGTGCTAGATTTACATGTGCCTTCAAGAAACGATCCATATAGCAACATAGTCATATATTCATCCCAAGGCAGTCTGATTTAACATCACACAAGACTTTTATGCGATGATCTCAAGCGATATTTACAATTCAAATTTTAAACTTGACTCTTGCTCATTCCATAAAAAAGTATAATGTGGCACATATATTCAATCAACATAAAATTCCATTGTTTTCATTGCTAACAAATATCTGTCAAGGTTTTGGTGTCCAAGATATTGTTCAAAGTTCAATGTTTGGTTTATCCATGTGTAAGTGCAGATTTCTGTGTAATAGATGACAGTCCTGATACCGGGTCCTGATACTAATAGGTGATGACCTCTTTTGGTATTGTAAAAGGCTGAATTTGGGAAACTTGCACAAGTTGCAGAATTAGTTCTATACAATCAGCTCATGGAAAAACACCGTCTCATTTATTTAACCATTTTATAACACAGATTGCTGACAAAAATCTGTTGAGGTCCAAGATATTGTTCAAAGTTCAATCTATAATTTAGTCCAAGTGCATATATTTCTGCTGAAGGTGATGACCTCAATGTTATCATAAAAGGCTAAATTCAGAAACTTGCAAAGTTGCAGAATTAAGGTAGTTCTATTCAATCTGCTTAAGTAAGAACATAATTTGGTTTATGTTTTATATTACTATACTAACGTTGGTGTTATCATTAACAGTTTGATGAATTATGTACAGTAAATGTATGAAATCTGAGTTCTTTTACATATCATAAAGGCTGTATTCAGAAACTTGCAAGAGTTGCAGAATAAGTTCCATGCAATCAGCTCATGTATTAGCACACAGGTCTTGTTTATCAAATCATGTTGTATAACACAGATACTGATGATAATGTTATCATTAGCGGTCAAATTGATGAACTTGCAGTCAATATATGGACTCAACCTCAGTGTTTCAGAAAAATCATACACTTCACCGGGGTAAGCTTATTATGTCCACTACTCATGTGTAAATTTGATCCCAATTATCATGATCTTGCTTTAAACAAGGGACTGGGGTTTGAATTACTGAGAATAAATGACAGCTATAGGTTGGTGACTCCAGTATGTCATGTACAATATAAGTCATTACAACAGGATCTGGGATCTTGTTACTGAATGTTGTCAAATTACAGGGTGGTCAAATTATGAATAACCTGTAAGTATTCCTAGTACTAGTAGACTGCAATACAACGTAAATCCTGTACATATCCTGGGGTTTTGATATAAAATTTTTAGAGATGATTTTAAGGCCACTTCAGATGTGGGTGATGTTCAGGAAATATTGTAGCTTCTTCATCAAAACCAGGCTTTACTGCACTATTCAAGCAGACATACAATTCAATTACTCCGATGTTGTAGACGATTATTTCCCTAAACGGAATATTTCCCGTTTCGCAAAAAATATGAGACCTGCCTTCTCACAGACACTATGGTTAATCCCAGCAGCATTACATGAAACCACAAATGATATTCCAGGTCAGTCTGTCTGTCTGCAGTAAATGGCACTAAAGACACTTGACAACATGAAAGTGTCCACGATCAGCTGATGATGCATGGCAAGCAAAAACTTCAATCCTGTTCAAATCAAGGTGAAAATTACCATTCTCTCCAATCATTGAACATGTTGAAGTTGTCAGGTACTTGTGGGTTCAATGCCAAAATCACTACTGTTGAATTAAATGATGCATAATATGGCACAATAATTCACCAATATGGTGCTAATCAATTATCATGTGGAAGATCAGTCATTCTGATTCAATTCTATAGCCAAATGCAAATGTGATACATTAACTGTTCCAATCAATTCAGGCATCCAATATGCTCAATTATAAGTTACAAAAATTGCTTGTTTTTCATGAAAAATAAACTGCAGATCTGTAAATATCCAAAACTGAAAAGCTAAAGATGTGTGTTAATCCGTGCAAAAGGTTGAGATGATTTCCTTGTTAGGTTCTTCGCAATTTGGGCTAAAACCAATTAATTCCAGGCTAACTATATGATTAAATACCCTATCAAAACAGCTGTTTGATGTACATGTCAAGCTTAACATGCCGCTCTGTGTTTCTCTGCACAAGTCTAACATGTGAAATGACATAAGTGCGACACAGCTGGGTCACGCAGCTGGCTGGTTACCCACTCGTCTCAGTCTAGTGTGGCTTGTTATTGATTCATACAGAAAACACTGGGAATACAAGGAAACACTTCAAGCTAGACTTGCTCAAGTCTTATTGACAATCAAAGGCAACAGGGGTATTAACCTCTCTGCAATGTTGACTTCCTACTGGCTCACAAAGATCCGGTATTGAATAAAAAAATGACAGTATATCATGCCAATCATTCCTTCAGTTACCCAAGGGTATAAGCAATTTAAACAGATTTAATGCCAAGTTCATGGAAAATATAGATGGCACTTGTTGACAAGTGTAGAGGAGGGATAAAAGGTTGAATGCCTGGTATTATCATTTCAAATAGTATTTTCCAAAATTAAACTTTTAACCTGGAAGCAATGATGCTGAACAAACAGATTTTCACCTGAAATAAATCAGCTGATTATTTATATAGGCCTACCTGATATTATTAATGAACCGATCCATGCATTGAAAATTTGGACAATTTATTGGTACTTGGGGATACATTTGTGACTTGGTGTATTAGAAAATGCAATAAATTTTCAGAGACTTGTAAGAAAACTGGGCATGATACCTAAAGCAAAATGCAATACATCCAATATTTTCATCAAAGTGACAGTGGTGTTTCTCTATTTCTCGAATTTCCTAATCATCATTTTCAATTTGCATATAATCATGTTGCATGTTTTCCTCGTATCATCTTGCGATTTCTACTGTAAGAACCCGTAATATACTTTATATGGAATTTTCTTTTTAATCTTTATAATTCAACTCCCTTTTGAGTTATCGTAAGAAATCCCCAAAATAAAAAAGGTAAATTACATATACTCTTCGGCGCTCGCTTGTGATGGACTAGGCTCACGATGAGAGTGTGGCAATCTTCTCCCATCAATAACTACAATTTAGTGGAGTCTGGCCCATAATTTAGTGGAGTCTGGCCCATAATTTAGTGGCATCTGACCCATTCGCTCCAAAAGAGGGACCCTGGAAAAGAAAATTATTGTTAAAGATATTTTACACACGTTTCGGTTCAGCTCCCTTTTTAGTTGAACACTTTTCCATTTAATGGTTTTAATTATTTAATTATATGTACCTCAAGTATCTAGATCATAATGGGAAGTAATGCTTTCCCATACAAAAGATGCAAAATGTTGACAGAGGACTGACTTTAGCTCAGTCATTGACAGCCCTGTATAATATCTGTAACCACCTTTTGAGCTTGGATGCGTAGGGCAGACACATGTTTCGGGGAGCAAAATAAGCAACTTGTACAATTTTGGGGTGTTAATTTTCATGGCAGCTATCTATTTGATTGTCATAACATTTAATTGTGTCAACAATTAAAGCCTACCGATAATTGCCAATGACAAATGTCTAGCAATCCTAGCTTAGGGTGGATTTAGATCCAGTCAATTTTATTCACTAGGTTTCTATCCCTTGCACAAATCAAAAATCAATGCCCATCCAACCTACAACAAACAGACAAACATCCGGGTTTACACCACTATATTATCAAAATAACGTTGACATTTATTGAAATACTAGTAATTGAATACCAGTATCTAAATGGAACACAAAGTTGAAATTTTCGTACACCTCACCAAGCAGACATATGTCTAACCAAGTAGTCCGTAAACATCAGTGAAAGGCATCAACTTGCATATCCTGCTTTTCGGTCAGTACAAATAAAGTTCAAATTTTTTACAGTATTTTGAACATTAATGAGTACTTATAAAAATTGTCATAATCATGATATTTCCAAGTGTGACATTGTTTTTGAACCAGTTTCTAATTTGGGCAGCAGTATTTACATTGTAGCAAAGCACAGATGAAGTGCCTACTATGGTTCAGTTTGTGGTAAATATAACATATATAACGTTGACTTTGATGGAGACAAACCACCAAACGAAGTTGTCAATAATATGGTTGATCAACTTTCGGGTGATTTTATTAAAAATTATTATCTTTGTGAGCTTACAAAATGAAAAATATAGGCCTACACAGTTTACAATGTTCATTTTTACTATGTTGCAAGCGTCCTGATGGGTGGGTTACTAAAAATTGACCAATAGGTAGTCAAGTTCAACCGATATGTTGTTGAGTTTTGCAGTCGTCTAGTCAAATCTTGCATCAAGATTGAGACGCACCTTTTTAACTTGGATGGACACAATTAAACATATGCTTTGTCACTTACCACACATTAGCTTGATTAAATCTTTTACTGGAATGGTATTTAAAAGTACTTAACCATAGATTGTTTATGACTTAACCCAGCTATCTATATCTGCCTCATTAGCATGATTAGTGAATCATGGCCTAATTAGTTTAATTACTCGATCAACCATTTCTTAAATGTTACTATTTCAGTCTCAATCTTGGTAGTAGAGTTTGTTATTTTTCTTTTAATTTGTTATCAATTATGATTTCCTTATTTCTTATTAACTTATATCATGTGATAACATGGTATTTACACTTAAGTGCTCAATGAAAGTTGCTCTTTAGGGTTAACACAGCTGAAATTCCCTCGCTTTGCACCAATGAGTCCTGGGTGCAATTCGCGGTCCCGGCGCTGTATGTGCATTTGGTTTTCAGTCCATGCTCATGTCGGCAGGTCCTTCTCTGGGTATTCCAGTCTTCCTCCAGCATCTAAAACTGATTAAAGAAAGATCTTCAGGGGTGTGAGAGGCCAGTTGACAAAAACGAGGAAAACGAGGAAAAGCGTCGTAAAGGTCAAAAACAGGCTGAAAATGAATAAAAAAGCTGAAATTTTAACACAAGAAAATTTTCAAAAACGAGGAAATCAGCTGAAAAGAGGAACTCTCACACCCCTGTATCTTGGACCCCATTGGAAATAAGCTTCAATATAGGCTTTCTTGGGTTAACCTTGGCAACTAACTTAGAGTTATTTCATTCTCTGTTCTTCTAGATCATATCAAATTGAGAATACTACTAAAACTTGAAAACAAAATTTTGTTCCAAAATCTGGGACAAAATTGACAACGATATTTTAATTAATATCAAAATATTTGCCGCAATTTTACCAAAACTTTCATGAATAAATCTGGTATTTTTATCATAGACAATAATAAACAGGTCTAAAAAATTGGCATTCTCAAGACAAAAAAGCATAAATGAATAATTAATAATCTAATTTGCATATTTGCATAATTATCTTTTATAAATCAGTTTATAAATGAAAGCTAAGTATGAAAGATATTATAATTATAATTTTATCTTATAAGTTTGTTAATGATTTACAAAAAACTCAACTAAATGACTAGCTGATGAAAAAATTGCTTGGTACATCATATCTGTAAACCCCTGTCAAAAAATAAATAAAGGCGGAATACATGTAATATGAAGCCAACTGAATTATGTTTGTATTAGATTTGGGTCAAGTCTACTACCACCTTGCATGTTGTGACACACATATGGGATAATCATTTGTGGTAGTTAGACTTCTCCCATGTTGTTATTTGTCAGATTATGAGCTCAAAGGTTAGGTTTCCTTGGTTGTTTACGTCATTAAGTAGCTAGACAAACGTCAGAGTCACAGAAAAACAATCCAGAACATTGGAAAACATAGTGCACAAAGAATAAGCTTAAAAGAATAAACGTTCCATTTTTTTTAGAAACATGTTATCCTTGATCAACTAATGAGCTGCATTCTATGTTTATTACTGCAAGGCTAAAAATGTGTCCAACCATTTCCTTTTGTACAATATTATGTAGGCCTACATCTACAATTTTAGCACCACTTCTGCAATTTTGTCATCATTATAAGCTGGTATGAGAAGAATGTTGGCATAATGAGGAGATTTCTTAACATTTTCTGTGTCTAGCCCAACTCCTCGAAAAGGGAGTGGTGAAACCGCCATGTTTCAAACCGGGACCTCCTGATTCCCAAGTGAGTGATACCCATAGCAATAATATAATAGTAATAATAATAATAGCGACAAGGCACATATATCCACTCATCAAAGAGCGCTCATGGCACAAAAAACAATTAAAAACAAATTAAACATTTGAAAATGTCTCTGTCATAAGGTATGTTTTCAAAAGTTTCTTAAAGCAAGTAACAGTTTTTGCAGTCCTGATGTGAAGTGGAAGTTCATTCCATAGTTGTGGAGCAGCAACAAAAAATGACCTGTCGCCCCATTTTCGGTTTGACATTGTCTGTTGAAAAAGTTGTTTATTTCCTGATCAAAGCATCCGGGTTGGAACATATGGCGATAATAATTCTGACAGATATGATGGTGCAAAATCATTAGTACATTTGTAAACAAGTAATAACAGTTTGAAAACAATTCTCTGAGAGACTGGAAGCCAAAATAGGTGTAATATTACAAGATTTTTTAGTGAAAGTTAAGATACGTGCAGCAGTATTTTGAATTTTTTGAAGACAATATATTTGGTTTTCTGGCAACCCATACAGAAGGCCATTGTTGTTGTCAAGGCGTGAGGTAATAAATG
>JXSR01S002570.1:12298-42355 GCA_000969725.1 Ophiothrix spiculata
CTGAGCATTGGACCTGGGGTGTTCACATTAGAGGATACTGGGCCAAGCAAGGTACATCTATCCTCTGGGAATTGGACATGGGTTGCTCACATTAAAAGCATACTGGACCAAACAACGTACATACTACAAAAAACATGTGAGGGTATAATGTGCCAGGTGCTTGCCATTCCAGTAGAATATATGTGGCTGTCCAGCACGTATGAGCCGTAAATGTCAGAAACTTCATTTTGCGCTACAGGTGAAAATACATGTCAAGGTCGTAATTTGCCAAAATTGATTTTTTGACAGATTAACAATCCTTATTACAAAATACCAACAAAGATTCATTTCAAGAAAATGATAGGAAATGTGAAATAAATCTGCATATATTCAAGACAATGAACAGAAAATATAGGGCTTACTGTCCTTTGAACGTGTTTATCTCAGTTATATGTTTTACTCCCTGACAACCTTTGAAGGACCATAAATTGACTTCTGGAAATTGTGTGAAGTTCATTAAGGTGTTGGTCTTTGCAAATAATTAAAAAATTGAAAATGACAAGAGGTGGCATTTACGGCTGGTTTGGGATGGATGGTCACATATTGGCAGGCAGAAACACTTCCTAACATATATCACCAAAGTTGGAAAAAGATATTTAGCTAAGGCTCTTGTAATTTTGTAACTCCAT
The DNA here is from genome assembly GCA_000969725.1 of Ophiothrix spiculata. NCBI lineage: Eukaryota > Metazoa > Echinodermata > Ophiuroidea > Amphilepidida > Ophiotrichidae > Ophiothrix > Ophiothrix spiculata. The sequence continues at coordinate 12,967 of JXSR01S002570.1, forward strand.
TTGTATGAGTTTCTGTCTAGGCATTCATTCTAGGACTCCTTTCCCTTCCCATTTTGGCAGTTCAGGTTCACATTGCAGACTAAATGCTATTGAGAAGTAATTGTTACTTAACGTTTCAATCACTCACTACACATAGTAGATCAGGTATCATGAATGACTTATCTAAACAACGTATGTATTGAGTTCAACCAGCTTTGCAAATAGGGTATTCAGCACCAGCCTGCGATGTGCTGTATGGTAGAATGGCAGACAAGTCCACAGTGATATAATATGAGGGTTAATATGTGCCCCTTCTTATATATCTAAAGGTACCCAAATTTCTCAGATTTTTTCCAATTTTGGGTCAAAACGCATCAAGTCAACTGCATGATTTGAAACTAAGAAAACAATTTTTAGAAAAAGTAGAAATTACAGATTTGAATTCTCCCATGTTTTTATCGTCCTTGATAATGTCCCTATCTTGCAAAGTAGCCCTGGAAAAATATTGTTTTAATAGCAATAGAAAAAAGTTCGATTTTCTTGGAATTTAAAAAAATGGACTTAACACGGTTTGGAAAAGAGCTCTTCATATATTTCACTCACTCACTATAGATAGGTGATCGTATATGAGTGACTTATCTAAACAACATATGTATCGAGTTCAACCAGCTTCGTAAATAGCCTATTCAGCACTGATGTGTTATATTGAAGACAAGCAGACAAGTCCACAGTGATATGAGGGTTAATATGATACATACAGGCAAATGCCATATTGAGTCAAACTATCTCAGCAAAACAGTTGTTACTCCAGAAAAAAAGCCTGCCATGTGATAACAATATGTAAGGCCGGTAGACAGGTCCACCTAAAAGGCACTGCTTTTGTATTGAGTACCCCTTTCCCCAAGATCTGAGTACCAAGCGCCCCATCAACAAGCGGGCAGGCGATGATTCTGTTCTTCTCCAAATCACATGGAGTTGGCAGATGTAACATTACCTTCCATTAAGTTACCAAATAAGCCCAGTAGACATGTTGCATTGATTGATAGCATAACACAATGCATGAGGCCCAAGTTCCCCTGTGTATACTACTGTCAGTATCTTTTACCAAACTCTGTCATGTTTATGATATGCTTGTTTGGGTGCCCCTTTTTTCTCATCTGTTTGAAGCGGAACAACATTAAGTGTTAAAAAGACAAAAAACTAGTGCAGCAAAGTGCCGTAGAGTATGAAAAACATTTAATAAGGCCTGTAGCTGAATACTTTCTTAAGAATTCACTTATTTGCATCAATGTTCTGCTTTAAAAATCAACATACTACAGATGATGAATTAGTAGAAAAATAATTTTTCTGGGCATATTTGTATTTGTAAATAAGTTAGAATTTTAACAAGAATATAACTTCTGTGGCAAACATGGTGGATTTGTGAAAATCAGAAAATAAATGGTTATCTGACTTTATAAAATAAGTCTACAACATATTAATAAATTGTCTGAGTATGATTATGGCTACAAAGCATAGATTGCTGTATAGTAATTTAATTTACTGTATATATAACATATTTTTCGCAAATTTGATAATATAAAGAATTCCTTTATATATGTACCATTGATTAATATATTAAACAGAATACAATTTTGAATAATTCTAATTTCATTTTATTTTAACACCCATTTGAATTTTATTTTATAACCTGGATTCAGAAAGTCACCAATTTCAAAATCGAGTTTGTTAAATATTTCAATTCTCTATAATCTCAGCTTTCGAATGACAAATAATATGTCATACTTTCTTTATTTTCCATTTAGAGATCAAAACCAAGGCAGTCCACTAAATATCTGATAATAAAAATTAGCTGCGAATGGATTTAAAATTTGCTGATTAATTATTATAGTGTACAATAGCAAAACGTGATCAATTTACTTGAATAATTGCACTTTCTGGCATAATTGACCTTTAAAACTTGAGGTTTAGGCAATTAAGGCCTTATACATGAATGCATTTTATGTGAAAAAATGAAAATAGAAAATTAACCTTTTTGCCAATTTTTTACTATATTGCCATTTATTCAAAATCTTCATTTGTGACTTTCCCCTCATTATGCCGGAGAAACCCGCAAAAAACTATACAATTAAGACAAAGAACGTATTCAAAGGACCAAGGCAAACCTGAAATATCATACTTATAAATGTAAATAACTTAAAACATCATTTTGAAGATATAAAAATGTAGCTACCTGATCCTAAGTAGAAGTGCCTCAACTCAAAATTCTAGTTGTCCCTTTTAAAATGGGAAATTGAAGTTAACATCCTCCATGACGAGTTTCTAGGGAATTTTGCAGTGTCAATAATCACTGTACTTCCACCTATTAAGTACCTGATGGGCTCTTGACAATACTTTTACTGGAGTATAGGTACCCATGATACAGTTGTTCAATGTAGAAATATTTGGATTTCATGTGGATCTTTATCATGCAGATATATATGATACCAGTTACTAAATTGATTTATGTAATTCAATTTGCCTTGCTTTTAATTTTTCAAGCAAATCGGGTTCGAGTCCCCCGTTCGAATGAGGCAAAATAGCCATTTTTTGTATAGGAATTTCCAAGAAGATTAAACGCCTGAGGGTTAGGGTTAACAGAGCCTATATATGTGTAGTATATTGTGTACCATATCCCTAACGGACCCTTTAACCCTAGCTAGTACTAAAAAGTACTATCGGATAAAATCAAGAAAATAGTCTAAGTCCCATTACTGTACGTCACAGACGGGAGATATATGTAGGCACCGAATCGCTGCCAGGCAGCGCCCGCCCCGTGGCTTGGTATTGCTTGACTTTGGATTGGGATGCGAGAGGTCCCGGGTTCGAGTCCCGCTTTCGAATGAGGCAAATTAGCCATTTTTTGTATAGGAATTTCCAAGAAGATAGGTTTTAAACGCTGGAGGGTTAGGGTTAAGTACCTTGTGGATACTTGAAAATGCTTTTACTGGAGTCTTGATACTTATAATACACATGTACAGCACAGGAATATTATGATTTCATGTTAATCTATTTCTTACAGAAATATTTCATGGATGTTTGTTTTTAACTGTCAAAAGTTACTTCTTTATCAATTTGAATTTTAACACAGATGTTTTCTTAAGACAAGCCAGTATTTTAATTAAATTGTATGATGACAGTAAAATCTTATTATGAAATTGAATTGTACATAAAAGAATTCAACCAGAAAATTAAAAACAACCAGTTGAAATGTTTGAACCATGTATGATGCTTTGCTCGTAAAAACCCCTTAAAAGTGGCCTCTTGTCTTAAAAAAACTGAACTGAAATTGGACACTGTATAAAACTGTATGTAATTTATTATTGCACACTTATTGACCACGCTGACAAAACACACATAATCAATTACGATGGCAGTTGATCAATCTGATGTGAAGCAAACCATTTTGCTCTCGCTTGTGAACGCTATATGTGGCTGTCCAGCCCGTATGAGCCGTAAATGCCAGAAACTTCATTTTGCGCTACAGGTGAAAATACATGTCAAGTAGTTTCCTATGATTTTGAGGAATATTGGAGAAAATTGCAATTCTTTACCTACTTTATTTTTTATGCCGGTGCAAAAAAGTGGTGTGAAAACAGTGTTTTTAGTTTGAAAACTTAAAAAGATTAAACAAATTATTTTTGATGAAATTGTTTCTCTTTTAATATGTATTAAATTATCTCCAGGAGCTTTGTTTGATCTTTTATCTGGTAAATCCATGAACAAATTTATGATTTAGGAAACACAGGATAGTCACACCACCATCAAAGACTGATATATTGGCATTGCAAATTAATTCTCTCTCAATATGAGCCATTTGTATGTAAATGTTTGCACTTTGTGGATTTTACTATACTTGTAAGCTTTATTTAGAGTATTTCCATAATTGTTTGATTCTAGATGGAATCTAGGCTAGTCCCTTTAATTATGCTTTATTCATATAATCTGTAATAAATGCACATTGAAATCTTAAACCTAATTGGACAGTTGCTAACTTTTTCACATTCATTAATCTCGTTCAGATGCAGACTCTGCGTATCGCGTAGTGCGTCGTTCAATTCCATTTACGCGTACAGGTAACATGCTGATGGGCGTATGACTAGTGTCATTTTAGGGAAAGGTTTTATTATGATGATATAGATGTAAACTCGCTGACAAGAAATTGAATTTAATTAGATGCTTTGCACGAATTAAAATTTTATTTTATCTGTTTGTTAAAGCAACAAACAAGTTATATTGATTTGATTTCTTCACAATTATATTCTAGTCATCCTTGTGTATAAATTATATCAATAACTGCTTGTCGTTCGTGAAATTGTCCAGCAACTTCAGCACGTGGTGGTACAATTTCACTCACGTCACAATATGCAGTTATTAATCTATAATTAAAGTGTGCACTTGCAAGACGGTTTAACACTTGAAGAACTAAACTACACTGAGTCCCTAAAAGCTTTGGTTTTCAAATTTATCTATAACTGTGAAACATCGTAAGACTCAGTAAGAAACTGAATTTATCTTATACATGATTTTCTTTATTGATTCCGGAAATGACTGCTCAATAAGGGAAGTAAATAGATCAGTATGGTTGTCGGGTTAACCAACCTTTTGTGCTTGGTGAAATTTCAATAGGAGGGCTTGCTAAGATTTAATCGGTTGTCAAATTAACAGTTCCGATTTCTAGTGATGTGTAAGTACTGCATGGGTAAGTGCTGGGAATTACTTACCTATGTGAAGCTTATGCATAATTAGTGATTTAATTTTACCCTGCATGCAGTTAGGCTGTTTTTACATCATGAAGAATTTGCAAAGGTGAAGAACATTTCTTTTTATTGAAAGTAAATTTCCTTTTTAAGAACATTAAAAACTGTTCTGAATGAAGATCCTGTATCCTGTGCCTAAATTTGAAAAAAAGGGATATATCCTTTCAAAAACTTTCAAGGATGTATATTTAGCATATTAAGAGTGATCAAAGAAGTGTCATTCTGAAAATTTTAAAAATAAAAGCCTTATAATTTTGCAAAACACCCAAGTATTCTATAAATAATATATAAAGCTGATTCCATCTCTGTTCTGCTACATATAATTTTCAAGTGATGCATAGTGCAGTGTTTTTCATGTAAATGTTACATATCTAGGGAAATGGTTCAATTTTGTATCTCAGCGATGTGTCTCATCATTTTGGACACTGAATATCAACACACCGCAGGGAATATTGTTCACAAAACGTGACTCTGCAATGACTGATGAAATGATGAGGTTGAAACCGTGCATTAGGACATGAGGCACAGTCAGTTCAATCTTGGACAAAACTATTGTCATATTTTGATGTTTAAATAACATGAGATGACGGAGCATTATTGCATAGCCTGAATTCATCTCAGGTTGACCACCAGACAAATTGTTTTGACAATATGAACTTTGCATTCACTTTGTGTTCCACAAATGACCTTTACAATTACTTTGACAGCTATACTTACAAAATTGTGTAGATATAACTGTCAAAGTTTCAACCTCATCATTTCATCAGCCATTGCAGAGTCACGTTTTGTGAACAATCTATTTGTAGGCCTATGTATATTTAAAGGATTATACAAAAGTTACTTACAAAGCATACGTATGGCCAGTTAAAAAGGACCTTAAACTGGGATTAGGGGTTTAAATCCAAAACCTATGGGTTTTAAAATTAGAAAAAAAATCCTAAATTAATAGTTTATGTACAAAAATGTGTATTTGATATACCCATCCCATCCCCTTTCTTTGCTTTTTTGCCTTTTCATTTTTAAAGCATGCACACAGAGTTCATGCCTTTCCCTGAAGGAGTACATGTTCTTTATTTTTAAGACAGGATTTATGTTAGCAACATTTGAAAATAATTCCGGGAAGTTTTTGACAAAAGACATTTGGAATGAATTCCTAAGCAATAATACAAATTCTGCTTGTTTTATGAAAAAAATTATATCATTCAGGCATGTAAATAGCAGCAAATAAATGACGAAGTAACTTGCTTCGATCAAACTGTGGAAAACGATGTTGTAAAGATTCTTCGAATAGATAATATCTCAAATATTCCTGGTTTTATGACTAGTAAATTCCCCTTTTTATATCTGAGATCCTTCATTACCATTCTTAGTATCCCACGCACTATTACTGCTTAAGAGAGCTCGCCCATCCTATTCTAAGCCGCATTTCCCAACGACTGACATACATCCAGCAATAATCTGTGAACAGAGAACTAGGCCCAGATATATTGATTGGTTTTTTATGGTTTACACTGAGGAGCCAAGTAGTACAGTCAGGATGTTTTTCCCATTATTGCTGAACATTATAGTCTCTGTCTTGTAATCTTTCCTCACAGGAAATCATCAGAGTAGGAGTATTGCGTATGGGTTGCTACCTCATACTTAACATAAATGGTCTTAAATCAAAATAATGATATGTTTCAAGTCCCTCGTTTCTGTCATCATTTTGAACATTAATCTGTTTTATTTTGTAAAACTTGAATCATTTCTCTTCTAATGTAGCCCAAAAAAGATTTACGGTCTATAGAGCTACAAAGGTATAATTATAAAAATATAACACAATATAACATAGTTCTGATTATGTTGTGCTTCCTTTATAAATGAAATTGGATGGAATTTAAAATCTATGTACATTTTAGAATTATTTTCTAAAGCTGAAAATAAACTCTCATCTTTAGCGTGCAGTCAAGTTAGCTCAAATATTAGGGCACCTGCTTACAGTGTGGGAGCTCGTGTGGTCTAGTGGAACAGTGCAGGACTCCGAATCATGAGGTCGCGAGTTCGAGCCCCGCTACGGTCAACGGGTTATGTCCTTGGGCAAGACATTTAATCTCGATTGCTTCGTCCACCCAAGCGCATTGGGGAGCTGTTAGGGGAATATTACAATCTAAGTTCCGATAGGTCGGCGTCTTAAGATTGCGATCTAGTCGAGGTGAGATGGTTGTGATAATTTCCTAATAATAGCGTAATTATGTCAAGCGCTATGATACTACGGTGAATAGCGCAGTATAAATACTGGATATTATTATTATTATTATTAGTGTGGAAGGTCCCGAGTTCAAACCCTGCTGGTGCCAAAAAGTTTAGTGTGCTTGAAAGTACCCTGGACAAGGGACCAACTACTTATTGTCTCATGGAAACGTTTCTTAGAGCTGATCCAGTGCAATATTCAGTGATGGTGCATATGAGGGCTGATCAAAGTTTAGCGCCCCTAGAGGTTGCTGCAGAACCTGTAAGGCCTCGTATATATTGGATGTACTCATATGCCGTGTGCCTTGTCTTGTTTTCCATTGCATGTAATTGTGCGGCACGACACAGACAATGAAGATCATTCAAAATGCAAAAAATCCCACTGCTGGCACCAAAATGGGATTTTTTGGCCTATTTTTGGCAATTTTTCAAAAAAAAAAGATAAAAATCAAAAATGTGAGAAAACCCTTCTAGACACTTGTTTCTAAATTCCAAAAAGCAACAAGGTTCAATATTTCAGGAATGCAAACTTTAGTTAGGCTTTCCAGAATTTTTTTGGGGCAAAATATACTTTTTGGCATTTTTTTGCCAAAATCAACATTTTTGGTCAAAAACCGAAATCCCCAATATGTTCAGGGTAAAATTCTGCTTCTAAAAATGTATACTTTTATATGGTTTATGCAATTAGTTTGAGAGTTAAGTACAAAAACATTTCATGCTAGTTGAAGGTCTACCCCAGCCTTAAGATAATGCTTGAACATTACTTTAAGTGAGTAATCCTGCAGCAACAACTAGGCAAATCCAAGCTGATGGTTTATGTATGACTGAATATTTTATATTGCAGTCTGAATCAATAGAAACAAAAGTGGAATGCAAATTAAATGCACCATCTTATTGGATTCCACAAATCTAGTCAACTTGATTGTTTTGTCCTGTTCTCATTTTTGATAATGAGGTCATACTAAGGAAAATGTCTTGAAGACAATGTATAAGAATCGCTACAGTTAGTCTATTGAATTACAAAATCAAATGGATAATGGATAATGGATGAGAGAATTGAACAAGTTCAAAATTATTCAGTTTTTGTGTTTTTTCATACTTTGTTAAACATTCTCTTTGTTGTGCTTGTTTTGCTTAACTCCCACTGTGCAAAGTTAGTTAGCATTAAAAAATGGGTGATTGCACTTGGTTACAAACTTGTATCATCTTAAAAGAAACCACTGCCCAACAGAGAGATGCGACACATAGGTAGACACTTATCGTATAGTGGAACGTTGAAGAATAAGAGCTTGTATTGTATACTGGAACCGGACTCCAAATCAGTAGGTTGTGAATTCTAATCCCTACTACAGCCAGTGTGATGCCCTTGGCAATCTTGATTGCTTCTTTGACCTGAGCGCATTGGGTAGCTGTTGGGAGGGGGGAGGAGGTAGGTTTAGTAACGATTTGGGTTTGGCTGCAATGATTATCCACTTTGCAGCAAAATAATTGTGATGATTTCCTAAATTATTAATATTAATAAGCGCCACTATTGTCTTTTTAATGTTACGGTACAGGAAAAAACAAGATGTATAAACGTCAATACCATTATCATCATTTGTCATCTAAATTCTAAGAAAGTTTTGGCCAAATTATTTTGCCTTCTGTGATAAGGAGCTATCAGGACATGTTTCGAAGCTGTCCCGCTGGAATTGCACAGATGGGAATGACGGGTATCATAATTTGGATACGAAATGTACGTGGGTATCCAAATTTGGATACGTATCCGAATTGTGAGTTCCGCCGAACTGATACAAAGTCCAGATCTTTTGAGGTGCAAGGTGAAAAAGCACAAAATGAAAAAAAAATCTTGATCCTGTAAATGGTACATAGCAACAAAGGGTTATTTGTAAGAAATTCACATATTCTTTTATCTCATTTTGTGCATTTTGAACATTATATACATATAGATTAGTGCCATTTGAGTTTTGTATTTAAAATTACATCAATTACCGGTATAATGCAATTAGCAATTTCTTATTTGCATCACACAAGTAATTGAATAATTGATTAATCATAGTACTTACTCATCAATTTGCCCATCAGTGATGTTAATGCGATAATGAGCTATAATGGATGCTACAAGTGCAAGCATAATTGCCCTACTCATCTTGACACTTATTTTTAAATCATGAAATTACATACTTACGGAAACATTCTTTAGGCTAAAAACAAATACAATACAATACAAATACATGGTTGTTCTCACTATCTGCCGAAATTTCAAAACTTAATCCGACATTTAAAACATGTCACACTCTATCACGGTAGAAAAGAAAAGAACAGAAAGTTGATGTTATTACTAGCTTCACTTTTTAGTGGCATACTCAAATAAATGAGACATCAAAGTGGCCATGAAGTGCAACTGCAACTGGTGTTATTTCCGCACAAATTTATTCAGCCATATCTCAAAAGGCGTTTATCTGATTTTCATCATTTTTTGACAAAGTCTATATTGTATAATTATTGAAGTAACTATCCCGGAATCGCATCCATTGCAATTGAAAATATGGCATGTAATGCATATTACTACTTTAGTCTGAAAATAAAAAAAATGTGTGAAGATTTGGAACAGCATTCCATCATGCATTAAAGATTCTAAAAGCCTTCAAGAAGAAAGTTATCTTCACAATATAAATAACTTATGACCTGTTGAAAAATGAAAAATCCGTCCTTTCTACTCTGTGGCTACTCGCATTGTGGATTGAGAGGATGGACGCTTCATAGCTTCTCTAAACTTGCTTAATTTTACCAAGTGCTTAAGATATGGAGACAGGGACCCGACAGACTACATGCTTATATCTCTGTTCTCCTTCCACAATGTAATACTATGTTTACTGTGTAACCATATGTTGTGTTTATTGTTAACTATAGTTTGCAAATGTGGAAAAATAAATGATTATGATTATGATTAATGAGTTTATATTCATTTCTGCGCATTTGTTTTAAATCTTACAACCTGAAAATATTCTATCCTATTACAAGGTAATAATGAGGTTATGACAAATTGATTAGTTACATAGTAATGAGATTTGTACTTGTGGTGTATTTGTATATGGTCCATGAAATCAGCCATTGTTATAGCAATGGATGATCAAATATTAAAAGAAACATCGATTTATTCATATTGAATAGATAAGTTACCTATACCAGTATGAATCTTTGATGATTCTAGGTCCTTTAATATAAAAAACGAGGGTTTTTAACGTTTTTAATTGTGCGGAAATACTTTAGAGCGGGTGTGTAGAACACTGCATGAATGCTATTCGCTGACAAAGTGTGACATCAAAATCAATAGTTGCCAAGTGACTGGTTCACGCTTATTGCAATTTGAACCACGATCAAAATGATCTAAACACATACTCAGTGGGTAGCCAACTGGGCGTGAACAAAGCGTGAACCAGTAACCAGGATATGACGTTTTCACTTTGTCAGCGAATAGAGAATTTTTTAATCATGCGCTTAAAAAAAGCTTCATCCAGCTATAATAGAAAAAATGAAATGGATCAATGTGTAGCTATGAATTGTGTTATGATAAATGTCAAGGCTGATCAATATGATTAGATGCTACTCATATTTGGAACGAAGCATCATATTTTTTCTATGTTGTAAGGTTTATCAACCTTTTTTTTCATGAGAGAAAAGATAACGTGAGCATAATATGAATCATTTTTTTTCATATTTTCCACTCTGCTTCTGGTCATATCTAAAATAAGGTTTTTAAAGTTATGAATATTGTGTTTGATGGCATCACAAAATGTAGCAATATTTACATTAAACACAATGTTTGCTGTTGCCTTGAAATAACCCAATTTACTGCAAATATCTTTAGTCTGCTTTATAAATGTCAATTTATGCCACAATAGACATGATAAATAAAGCTCCTATTTCATATTGCGCATCAATCTTTCACTTCAAGAAGCACCGTAATGTGGTGGTGTCTGCAGATATGTGTATTTATCAGCATCCCCCACATGATGGGATCTGAGGGGGAGGATACCTGGAGGGATACCCAAACATATGATAATGTACAGGCGGCACACCACAAAATAGCTCCCCATTGACTTACTGTACAAAATGGATTCCAAAAAAACATCCGAAAACTCATTAAAAAAGCAACTGGTTTCTTCAACACTAGCTTTTCTTAATTGATTATGATCTCTTTTAACAAAAAATGATGAAAAATATACCATCAAGACAAATTTTTCAAGATACCGTGCGTTGAAGGTAATACCTCCCCACCACTGAGAGCCACGGTTCGTATTTCCCAAATCTCATGCATTTTTTTGGGATTAGCCTTACACTTTTATAAGTCATCATTACTTTGCTTTATTAAAGGAGCATGGCCCGAATGCCTCAACTGTTGTTTCAAACTTTTTGAGATTTTGGTACCAAAATGTTGCTCATAATTTTATCATAAACCATGTGAAAATTTCACGGCTGAGGTAGGGTGGATTCATACTGTCATACATTCGGTACCGAAAGTATACTTGTGACGTCAAAATCATTCGTCACCGAATGAAACTGGATGACCATGCCGAGTTGAAACGGATTAAATAGCCCGCTTGATAACATTATTCAGCACGTATTGATATAAATATATCTTTCTCCGGTTCATACTTTTTATTCGATGCCGAATATATTTTGACGTCACAAATATACATTCGGTACAAATGTATGAGAGTATGAATCCACCGTTATATTCCGTTTTGGAGATACATATGAAAATGTGTCTAATTATGGTAACCATGATTAATTTTACACAGTAATTGACCATAAAATCAAAAAAAAAAAATTACAGATTCAGCCGAAATTTGAAACTTTGATCTCTTGAGTGGTTTTCTTTCATTATTACATTGAAAACTTTAAGGTGTGTGTTCCGATCACTTTCACTCACAAAATCAAATTTGAGATTTTGATACCACATGAAAGCGCATATTTTTCTCGTAACCCCTGTGCATTCAGCATTTTCGGTCAATATTTCATCCAAGAGTATTTCACCCTTCAGGTCAAATTTTGATGAGTGAAAATGAAATTTGGAGGGTGAAATGTAAATTTTGAAGAGTGAAGTTCTTAGATTATTTTTTCCATATTGTGTTGCATCCCTTTTAATAAACACAAAGGCCCAAAATCACTCCGTTAATTGTCTACTTTGTTGATCGCCTAATTCATCATCCAAAATTCAATTTTCATGCCTATATTATGTTTCATTGAAGAAATATGGTTAAAAAAGTGCTGAATTAATGGAATATTTTGTTACCAAAAATAAGTATCTTATAGGTTTCTATGGGTATTTCTTGTACACATTTTTGCCTATAGCATTAATTTGGCTAAAAGTATACAAGTGAAACTTTACGATTGCTTTATATAGGTGATGACCCTTCATACAAATATGGAAAAAGAGTATGTTTTTTTTCACCAGATTGGAATACTACCTTTAATTTTGAAAAATCAGGCCAAACTCCTTTAGAGGCTGGTATTGGTGCAATGTGCGACCTCTATCTATACTTAGATTGTATTCCCATAACAGCTCCAGGTAAAAGCTCCCCTATAGTGCTCAGGTAGTTAGGTTGAAAGTTATTAGCTGTTGCAGAACTCGAACCCACAACCTACAGATTCAGAGTCCAACACTGTTACATAAATCAAATGAGCATGAAAAGCTTAGGTCAACATTAGTATTTTATTATTGATATCAGGCGTGCGTTCTGGCAAAATGAGAGGAAAGTCGCAAATTTCAAAATTGAGTTTATGCCGCATTTTAATTCTCTATAATCTCAGCTTTTGAATGATATATAATATATGACACTTTCTTTCTCCATTTCTCATTTAGAGATCGAAATACGAAGCAGTCCACTGAATATATTATTATTATAAAAATTAGTTGCAAATAGTTTTCAAAGATACTGATTACTACAGTGTATAATAGCAACATGCAATCAATTACCCGTGAATAATTGCACTTCCCGTCAAAGTTGACCTTCAAAACTTTAAGTAGAGGTAAACACTAATACATGAATGTGTTTTATGTCAAAAAACGAAATTTGACTTTTTCACCCTATTTTTACTTTAGATGCCATTTAATCAAAATGTAAATTTGCGACTTTCCTCTCATTTTGCCAGAGTAATCCACATATGATTTTCAATTTCACACAAAATAAAAAAACCCAACCTAATATCTGTTACTTGGTAAATATTTCATTTAGTCTGAAAAACACCCTTCATACGCTTAATTTGGTTTGAGTGTCCCCATTCCCTAACCTGACAATTTAAGTGTCGTATATCGGCTATTATATCAGTAGAGTAATTGACCATCACTTAATAAGTTCTCTGGTTACGGGATCAGAAAAAATGCTTTTCCATTTAATTTGAGTAATGTACAGTATTGCTGTTCTCTTATTACATCGACTACAAAATGGAAAATGATAAGAGCCAAATTTAAATTCAGAAGGATGATTTTTGTTTTTCATTGAAAGATCGTTAATTGCAGACATCAGTTTTATACGGTTAAAGAGCGAAATATTTTTTGCATTTTGCTGTTTTATACAAATACCAATTGCTTTGATTCTTGACTAATTTATTGGGCTCAGTTTCGGAGAATTCACTTGGAAAGTTGAGCTAGAGGTTTGGGGGAAGGGTTTAATTCAGACAGGTCTTGATTATTTTCTTAAACTGAATAATATGTTCCTGTTTGTAAGTAATAAAGAATGATAAAAATTCCTGAAAGGTGAGATTTTAAGCTATAAAATTACACCATACTTTTGGTTATTGGATGTTTGGTTGCAAAGTTACATCTAAATTGGCAAAAGGCATTCCCGTACGAAAATGTAACCATAAAAACGAGCCAATACATGCTCATATTCAGCTCGTATGTGAACGTGATATGCACGTCTTTGCTCATGTGACATAAACTGAGCTCAGTTACGTTTATGGGACATTTGTTGTCCAAAATACCAAAAAAATGAGGCCTTGAAACCTGGCTGGTAGTACTCAGTTATCGTGGTTATAAGTGTAGACTTTGAATATCTGACATATCAAAAGGGTACTGATTTCACATTTGAAGATATCTGCATTTAAGGCATAGGATTTGAAAACTTCATGAGGATGGCAACTCATGTATTTTTCCTCCCTTCCCCCATGGTTTTACCCAATATCTTTACCCATCAATGAATGAAAATTCAGTCTAGCAAATTAGATTTTATTGACAAAGCAGTGAATGCAAATAATGATGCTAACAGTAGTGCATGTAATATGCATCTGTATTTATTTATTTTTTACTGGATTCTTGTTTGATACATCAGATGATGTTTGATACCAGGGGGTACTACACTTTGTGTCTTGAACAGGGGTGTGCCGCTCGGACCGCGGAACCCTTACCCATCTTTAAGGGTAATTTTTGAGAAAACGTACACCCATGTTTAGGGATTTTGCTCCAAAAATAGGCTGTTTTTTCACAATTTTCTGGAATCGCAATGCAAGCCGAGAAATTTTCATCTTTTTGGGACCATTTTAGCAGTTTTTCTTGAAAATATGACCCATGTTTAAGGATTTTGGTGCTAAAAATGGGACCCATGTTTAGGGATTTTTTGTGAAAATTAACCCATTCCAGCGGCATATCCCCGTATACCTTATATATGTGAGTACCCCCCGGTTTGATATTATGACATTCTCGTAATCATTAGTGACCATTCATCTCAAACCAGCCGTAAATGCAGCCTCTTGTCATTTTCATTTTTTTAAAAATATTTGCAAAGACTATGTTATAAGGATTAAAATGACACCTCATTGAAATTCACTCGGTTTCCAGAAGCCAAGTTATACCCATGTCACATAACCTTGCGGCGAGGTTACGATGTGTTCACTGCGTCTACTCAGCAGATGCCGGTCCGGACGGTGTCCGTGAGCCGTAGAGACGCCGAAAGCATGCCACAAGAATCTAATTCCAAGTTAAAACCTTGCGGCTTGTATAAGATGTCTTCAGTTTTGGTCCCATAACCACCAGTGTCCGACCGGGCGTCGCAAGCATTCACGGTGTCATGCCGATGTAATACCAGCGTTGCAGCTTCTTGCAGCTTATGTGACCAGGGTATTATGGTCCGTTAAAGGTTGTCAGGGAGTAAAATGTGAAACTGAGATAACCCATTTAAACATCGGTAAGCTCTATATTTTTGGTTGATTGTCCCCAGAACATACAGATGTATTTCAGATTTCTGATCATTTTTTTGAAATGAAACTTTGCTGGTGTTGCATTTTTATGCAAATAAGCATAAGGATTGCAAATCTGCCGACAAATCTGTTTCGTTAAATTACAACCTTGACATGTATTTTCACATGTAGTGCAAAATACAATTTTTTTTGTATTTTTTTGGCGTTTACTGCTGTATAGGGATGAACGGACACATTTCGTCATGTGAGTGCAAAAAAGTCGTATCTGCAATGGCTGCCCTGAGCTGAGTTACATCTATTTTACCACTTATTACAAGAATGTGAAAAATCCCTCAAAATTCCACTGTCGTAAGTCAGTGGTTCTTGAAATGGTTCTTCAGGTGAAGAACCATTTCAAGAACCACTGACCCAAAACTGGAGATTATACAGTGTGTAATCCAAATTTATGACAAATGGCAGCTATTGCAGATACGACTTTCTTGCACTCACATGACGATTTTTGATTAGTTGGTTTATTAAACGTTATATGTTTCGTCTTTTCTTTTTTTCTTTCATAATCTGCTCGCATTTGCTAATGGAAACCAACATGACTTTGACAAAAAAGGTATGTCTTATATTTCAGATATATAAATTTCTTGATTTGTGTATTTGCCATGTTCAATCCCATTAACCTATATTTGACTCTCTATCAAGAGCTGTATATATAAGCTGATTTCTGCAGTTACGGTACTTTGAAGTTATAGTGGAGGCAATTATAGCTTTATGGATAACTGTTGAAGGTCTGATTTTGTTACTTAGGCATAATTTCATTTATGAAATTCCTTTCTTGAAATATATGTGGGACAAAAGACAAAATGTTCAATTTTTCAACATTTTTTGCAGTTAAATTTCTAACCAATGTCAGACTCAAAAATGTTATTCTTTTTGAGATTAGAGAAATGTTTCTTTAATAATGACTTTTTGAAAATCATCCAAATTATTTGAAAATTCAGATTATTTTTTAATAGATTTTAGTTGACATTCAATTGTTCAAATAAAAGAACCCATGTTTTTCAGAACAGACTTGGAAATAAATGTGAGATGAGCCAAATTTCCAAGTTTGAAATAGCAAAAAACACAAAATGTTCAATGTTGCCAATTTTTTTTTTTGCAGTTAAATTTCTAACCAATGTCAGACTCAAAATTTTTATTCATTTTGAGATTAGAGAAGATGTTTCTTTAATAATGACTTTTTCAAAATCATCCAAATTATTTGAAAATTCAGATTATGTTTTAATAGATTTTAGTTGGCATTCAATTGTTCAAATAAAAGAAGCTGTGTTTTGCAGAACAGACTTGGAAATAAATGTGAGATGAGCCAGACTTTCAAGTTTGAAATCCAAAAAAAAAGAAAAAGAAAAAAAGACATGATTTTCCAAATGTTTAATCAATCAATCAATCAATCAATGATACAAGTACTTGCATAACATGCATACCCCATGAAGGAGTCTATTCTTACAGGGGACCAACGGCTTTACGTGACTGTCCGACCACGGAGCAAGTAGAGTAAAGTTTCTTGCCCAAGGAAACAAGGAGACGAAAACCGACCGACCCGGCGCTCGAACCCGCAATCTCTGTATTACCAGGGTTGCTCTGCAAAAATGAGCTGAAAAGCACAAATGAAGATTTAAATCAGAGAATTTTAAATAAATGGCATCTAAAGTCAAAAAAATGGTGAACATGTCAATTTTCGTTTTGGACATAAACACATTCATACTTAACTGTACTTTGAATTTCGAAGGTCAATTATGCCAGGAAGAGAAATTACACTCCTGCTCGAAAGTATTTCCGCATAATTAAAAATGTTCAGAAACTTCATTTAAAAAAAAAAATAAACGACCTTAATTATCAAAGATTTATGCAAGTATAGGTAACTTTATCTACTCAATATGAATAAATCGATGTTTGTTTTAACATTTAATCATCTTGCCATAGAAATGGTTGATTACATTGGCCACACCACAAGTACAAATCTCATTAATATGTAAGTTATCAATTTTTCATAACCTTATTATTACTTGTAACCGGGTAGAATATTTTCAGGTTGTAAGTTTTAAATCAAATGTGCAGAAATGTATATTAACTCAATTTTGTGTGTGCAGACTAAAGCAGAAATGTGCATTACATGCCATATTTTTCAAATGCAATAATGCAATTTCAGATTTGTTAGTTTGATAATTATACAATTATAAACTCTGTCAAAAAGATGAAAATTTGATAATAAACACCTCTTGAAATATGGCTGAATAAAGTTTTTGTGAGGAAATACTTTCGAGCGGGAGTGTATAATTGACAGTAAATTGAACACATTTTGCTTTAGTGTATCTTTAATAAAACGGAATTTTGAAATTCACACATTTCCGATCATTTTGCAGGAGTACCCGTCATATTATGAGATATATCGTGGATAATTTGTCTCAAACTGTCATGCCCTTGAAACGCCCATCGCTTTAGTAACAAATTAGTGTGGAATTTAAATACTCAGGCTTACATAATTAAAGTTATGAATTCTGCATCAGCTGATAAAACCAGGCCAAGTAGTATGAAGCGGAAATACATTGTAACGTAAGGAAATTCCTAAACTATAATAAATTCAGTAAGTAAAGAGAGAGAGAGTTTAACTTCAAATTAGTGATGGTGATTAATTTAAATCCTACATGTTTTTCACAAATTTGTTCAATGTACCTCAAATTGTAGAAGCCATTAAAAACAAATATTTCTTTTTTTTTCAAAACTGTTGATTTAAGACTTGATCCAAAACCATGCAAGTATATATAGTGGGGTATTATTAATGCCATTTGAATCTGAATTTTGGATTGGATTTAAGATTTTTAAACTTTTTTATGGCAATTCTGCATAAGTTGGCAACCCATGTAACCATGGTAATAAGAGAATAGGAATGAAAATGCATTTGTTTTTCTGATCAAGTAACCAAAGAACTTTTTAAGTAATGGTCAAGTACTCAACTGATATGAAAGGCAATACATGACACTTAATTCTCATGATGGGAATGGGGACAAGATGTTGTTCGCACGGTGAAAAAGAAATTACACCAATGATGGATATTTTGAGAATGTGATAATCAAGTACGGTAACAGAAATATTGGAATGGGTGTATTTTCAGCTCCAACTTGGTAAAAATAAGATGAATGGTTGATTAATCCTAACTTGCATAGTTTTTAATTCATCATTTTGTATCATAAATTGAAAAGCATCTAAAAGAATTTATATGTTGACCTAAGCTCAAGTTTTTTTGTGTGTGTGGGAATTTGAGCTCTGCAGCAGCCATATGTTTTTCAGTCTTGGAAACAATTGGTACAATTTTATAATAATAATAATAATTATCCCACTTATATAGCGCTTTTTCCGATTGAACATTGGTTCAAAGCGCTTATGACAATTATTACATTACCAATAGAATACGGTCAGCTGCCTTTTACAATGTCCTTGGTATCGGTATACCATTGGACGGCGCTACTTGACTATTATCCTAGTAATTACCCATATAACGCTGGGGTCGACGAAAGCAATGGAGACTAAGTGCCTTGCTGACTAAGTGCCTTGCTGAAGGGCATAACTCGTTGGCGTTAACAGGGCTCGAACTCACGACCTACTGATTATGAGTCCTGCTCTGTACCGCTAGACCACACAAGCTCTCTTGAAAATATTTTTACCCAATATAAACTGCCGTTTATCAGCAGGATCAGTGTATTTTTGTTAACCAGTGAACTATGTTATATATTTGAGTATCCTTACCCTCAGATCCATTTATGTGGGGGATGCTGATTAATACACATATCTGCAGACACCAGCACATTACGATGCTTCTTTAAGTGAAAGATTGATGCGCAATATGAAATAGAGCTTTACTTATCATGTCTATTGTGGCATAAATTGACATTTGCAGTATTAGGTTATTTCAAGACAACATCAAATAGTGTCTGATATGTAGATATTTCTATATTTATCAAGCGAATTGCAAAACTGATTTGGGGTAAGCCAAAAAAGTGTGGTTGGATGTTTTTTTTTATCAGTTGAAGTTATCATTTCAACTCATATGTAGTTGTGATGTTACAATAAGGACTCCTATGTACATACATCACAAAAATGTTGAAAAACCAGAAGGGCTTGATCTTTTTAGGATAATAGATTTTCTAATAATAATGTGATTTCTAGTATTAAAAATATCAGTAGCATC
The DNA here is from genome assembly GCA_000969725.1 of Ophiothrix spiculata. NCBI lineage: Eukaryota > Metazoa > Echinodermata > Ophiuroidea > Amphilepidida > Ophiotrichidae > Ophiothrix > Ophiothrix spiculata. The sequence goes on from JXSR01S002570.1 coordinate 32,413, forward strand.
TCATCATATTGATCAGCCTTGACATTTATCATAACACGATTCATAGCTACACAAATGATGATCCGTTGTATTTTGTCTGTAGATACCTTTTTGAAGGTTTATAATTAAAAGTGCTCTACATTCACGCAGTGGTTTTGAAGCGAGCACAAATGAGACCACAGTTGTATGGCTGATTTGTTGTCTCATGAATCTGAATATGCATCTCAATATTTTAGTATTTTAGACCAAAATATTCAAGTAGGAATAATAATGGCTTTTAATTCAAGTTTCTCCAGCATCACAGGAGTACGAGCCCTACTCTTTTGATATCGGAATAAAGTTTTAGAAGTTTCAACAAAGAAAGAGAACAACCCTCAACCTTACCGTTTTTGTTCTTTCTTTTGCTCCTTTTTGCCTTAAGGAAAGGTTCCATAATAAAGAGATGTAATTAATTGAAAATAAGTTTCTAGCAAATTCAGGCAATTATACTTGTACTTGTAGCACTCATCAGAGCATTGATAATGGTGATGAGCAAAGTGATGTGCAAGTGTTATACAGGGTGAGTCAAAATAAAGTGTAATCTAATCAGTGATTTTATATAACCAGTTCCTTTTATTCTTTTGCAAAATTGTTCCTGCATGAGATGTAATATTTCATTATCTTTCATAGAAAATTTATTGTGATGAAATCAGACAAAGCATTCTAAAGTTAGTCATTTGAGAGAAGGTACCCAATTTGAACGGCGAACAAACTACGCTATTTAATTTATGTGCATACTGGTAACAAAGGATGTTGTCTCTTTCATTTATTATGATAGGAACGCCTATGGAAATCAAATAAAGAGAAAACAATACACTATTGAATGTGGACTGTGAAATATTAGTGGGTTGACTCTTGAGGTAATGTTCAGATCTCTCAAAAAAACTCTTCTAAATCGGTTATTATTTTGTTGAATCATCTGGATCAGGATCTTCCAGAGCCTTCCTTGTTTCTGCTATGAAGAGTTGCATAGTCTTTAACTTATAAACAATATTTTAAACAACTTGAGGTGAAGGGACCTGGGCATCAGTAAACTACAGACAAAACAGACAGAGATCTTCAACCGGATTATGAGTCGGATGATAATTTATTACAACAAAATGCCAGTGCTGGTTGCTGCATTGTTGCACCATGATTTATCTCATGGCATTGGTTGTCAAGATTGTGCACTGATATAATTATGAAATGACCATCAGTACTTTGCGTGCCCATTTAACATATCAAATGCAGCGTAAAGTTCAGCAATGCACAATCAATAAGATATTACCCACTGCTGTACAGCAAAGAGTTCATGTGGGAGCAAATTTGTTCGACATCAAAATTGGGTACCTTTATCTAAATGGCTGTAACTTTTGAATGCATTGGTCAATTTCAACAAACTAAAATTCTCATGAAAGCTGATTAAATTTGCTATTTATCAGGTATAATTAAAGTTGATAAACATAAATAGATTTCCTATAAAAAATTCCTCCGTTGATTACACTGTAATTTGACTCACCTTGTAATTGATGGATTATTCAACTACCTGTGCGATGCAAATAAGAAATTGTTAATTGCGTTACCAGTAATTGATGTAATTTTGAAAATAAAACTCAAATGACATTAATTTACATGCAGTTCAAAATGCACAGAAAACAATTATTAGAATATTTGTTGCTACTCTATATAGGAACTTTTTTTTTGAACTGAGTTTGTCACCTCTCAAGATCTGGACTTTATATGAGCGGTGCTCTGGCAAAATGAGGGGAAAGTCGCGATTGAAGAATTTGGATAAATGGCTTCTAAAGTAAAAATATGGTGAAAAGATCAAATTTCGTTTTTTAACATAAAACACATTAATGCATAAGTGTTAACCTATATATCGTGTTTTGAAGGTCAGTTATGCCGGGAAGTGCAAGTATTCACAGGTAATTAATCATGTTTTGCTATTAGACACTATAGTAATCAGTAACTTTAAAATTGATTTGCGACAATTTTTTACTGCCAGATTTTGAGTGGACTGCCTTGTATTTCGATCTCTAAATGAAAATTGTAGAAAGAAAGTATAACATATTATATATCATACGAAAGCTGAGATTATAGAGAATTAAAATATGGCATAAACTCAATTTTGAAAATCGCGGCTTTCCGCTCATAATGCCAGAGCACCCCTCATATGTAGATCTTTTGAATTCGCACATCTGATAAATTTGATATCCAATTGTGCTCATTTTGATGGAAGAAATTGCCACAACTTCCTGGGGTGGGCACAGGATAAGCTGCCAAAATTAGAATTTACACCCATGACAACGGCCATTAGTGCAATAATTAGATGGAAGCCATATTGAAAGAACAAAAGCATTTTAAGTAAATAATGTTTATTTCTAAATAGATCATGGATTTACCTTTCAAATGGTGAAAGAATGGTGAGGATTGATAAAGGCATTGCAAAGATTTTATTTCAATATTATGGTATGAAAACATTTCTGTCCAACTGCGTCATTCCTCGTCAAACATGTAAGTACTAATATTTAATTGAATTTATTGCTTCAGTAATCTGGAAATTCTCAGCCAGGTTTACTCACACATCATCAACAACCGCATTGTTCCAGGTCTCCGCAGATCATTTCAACAACGACAGAATGGACCATTTCGCAGAGTGTGGTCTATGCAAGGTGGTGCTCCTGTGCACTGTGCCTTACTCGTACGCAACCGCATACAATTGTTGTTTGGCAATCGTGTGGTTGGAATAGGACATCAGGTTGAATGGCCAGCCAGAAGCCCAAATCGCTCGTCACTGGACTTTTATACTTTTCAAACCTTTTTTAGCTCGGAATATCAGATCCTCATCTCAAGTCTCTTTCGGATTTCCTTTGCAGCGTCCAAGAACAAATTTCTACGGATAAAGATCATTTGCCGATTCTGGCCCAAACTCTGGAACAATTTGCCTTCAATAATCAGGAACACTGCTCCAGTAATGACTACTTATCTGTTCAAGCGTAATCTCAAGACTCTACTTTTTGAGGACTAATTTGAGTGACTGCATGTGAAATTACCTATAACTTTACCATATTTTTCTCCTATTGTACATGATTCTGTTTGTAACAATGTGTATTTGTAAAATTGTATAGTTAAGGTTTGTATGTACAAAGTATGTACAGCGCTCAGCAGCTTTCTTTGTTATAAGCGCTCAAAAATCTCTCATTATTATTATTATTATTATCAATGGGGTACAATCAAGCATAGAGTTTGTACAGTCAGGGCCATCCTGCCAGTCTTCTACAGCTGCGTTACAATTGCATCATTGAAGCCTTTGAAGAGATCAGGCACACCAGAGAAGCAAGCTGTGCAGTTCGAAACATGAAAACAAAAGCTCAGGGAAGCCATGTCTTCAGTTTCGCTGGACGTCAACAAAAACCACACAGTACTTTTCAGTGCGAACATGCCCAAACTGCCCTTTCTATAACTACTCAAAAACATAATAATGTCCTCTATAAATAAAGCAAATGCACAATAGTTGGACAGAACTTTTTTCATACCATATTATTTAAATAAGAATATCTCTGCAATGCTTTAATCAATCAACACCATTCTTTCACCATTTGAAAGATAAATCCATATCCTAATTAGAAATAATCATTATTTATTCGAAATTACTTTTTTCTTACAATATGGCTTCCATCTAATTATTGCACTTTTTTTGACTCGCACGGTATAGTAAGGGTGCTTTCAGCATGTTTTGGGTATCACATTTCCTTTTTTTGTTGTTGCTGCAAACTGAACTATTGTAGCCAAGCTTAGTTAAATTGTTGTCAGCAATAAGAAATTCCCTCTGATTTGATCCTGCTGAATCCAAAACAAGTGTTCACCTGCATCACTCAGTTGAATAATGGCTTGTTTTGGGATGCTGCAAGTCATGATTTGGAATCATCTTTTTTTATACTAGATAACTTGTTATGTTGGCGTGAAAGGTGCGTTTGCACTGTGATGACTTGTCTTCGACGGAGGGTGACGTACTTGCAACTAAAAACAACTGATAGTAATGATAGTGTGCGTGGCTAGCGGATTGTGTGAGCGTTAACTGACTTTTAACTAACGATGACGGGCATAGAATTGATAACTGCAATTCGCAGGTCTACGTTGCTTGTCATTACCCCTAAGTCATCACAGTGTAAACGCACCTTAAGCAAGAACATGCACCACAAAGAGACTGTTTACCACAGTATCAAAAACTCAAAACATGTTAGTTTTGAACTTGTTATGCTCTCTGATCCATTTGCAAACTAATATACTTACTATAGCAATTTATATAAGTTGTCTTCAAGATGTTTTCCTTAGTATGACCCCTTTATCAAAAATGAGAACAGGACAAAACAATCAAGTTGACTAGATTTGTGGAACCCAATAAGATGGTGCATTTAATTTGCATTCCACATTTGTTTCTATTGATTCAGACTGCAATATAAAATATTCAGTCATACATAAACCATCAGCTTGGATTTGCCTAGTTGTTGCTGCAGGATTACTCACTTAAAGTGATGTTCAAGCATTATCTTCATTTCATTCTACAAGAGCTACTTTATCAGATTTTATAGGGCACACATTCCTATTGCAAGTTGATCAAGTTGAAATAGTTTTATAAGCAATGTATAGTTGCTACAAAACTGTATCTTCAATTTGATGGATTCCATTCAACATATTTTATCCATCACCTTAGACAACAAGTCTTTTACTAGAAACAATATGTTGGTTGACATTTCCCACGGTTTTTCTCCCACTTTGATGTGTTTGGACAACCATTTTGACATTATGGCTTTTATTTCATCTGCAGTGTTGTGGAAAGCTATGCTATAACCATGGAGACAAACCAAAAATTTGTAGAAATACCCAAAGTGCTAATTTTGTTAAACAAATTTTAATGCTAGGTCTACTCAAATAATGAGCTACAACAAGTCATATCTGTTCATCTTGTAACTTTCCACTGATGTAAATACTCATTTCTACTTTATGAAGTATGTACAGGTTGTTATTGCTACAGGCCATTCAATCGTGACCCCGTATTCTACAAATAAAGGGGAAAAAAATAAAAATAAAAATAAAACAGTCAATACCTGACAAACATGATAAAGAATGTTTGTGCAAAAAAATAAAAGCATTTGAATGTGTCAAACTTGACTTATCATGTCATAAAGTTTGAAAATCCATGAAAATTCCAAATCTGAGAAAAACGCAAAACACTTTTTTCGTACCAATTGTAAAATATGCTAATTAGGGATTTATTAATTAAAATTAATTAATTTTCCAGGGGGTTTTGAGGTTATGATTTTAGGATGCACCATACTCCAAAGTACCTAAATATGCAAAAAACTGAAAATCCATATTTTTTATAAATTTGGAGATTTAATTGGGTACTTGATACCTTAAAGCACTTTAATTGTAAAATATCAAGATAATCCATTTAAGTGCGGGCTTTTGGTAAAGACTCATCACATTAAATCAAAATATATAATTTGAATAATATATGCAATTTGATAATTAAACCTATGTAGCACTAGACACAAACTTAATTTTTTTCTTTTTTACATCAGAGGAATGAATCAATTTTTACGAAATATAACATGTTCAAAATGTTCAAAAAGGATCACAGAAGAGACTTGGAACATATCATTATTTTGATTTAAGGTCAATGATGTTAAGTATGAGGTAGCAACCCATACACAATACTCCTACTCTGATGATTTCCTGTGAGGAAAGATTACAAGACAGAGACTATAATGTTCGGCAATAATGGGAAAAAATGATCCTGACTGTACTACTTGACTCCTCAGTGTAAACCATAAAAAAACAATCAATATATCTGGGCTTAGTTCTCTCTTCACAGATAATTGCTAGATGTATGTCAGTCATTGGGAAATATGGCTTAGAACAGGATGGGTGAGCTCTCTTAAGCGGGATACTACAAACATAATGGAAGAGCTCTTTTCTGAAAAGGGGAATTTAAAAGTCATAAAATCGACTGCCATATGAAGATGATCGACCACGTGACTCAGCTTTCTCGTTCTTTGAACTTTCGAATCAGGAACCTGAACAGAATCCGTCGGTTCCTTGATTTTAATTCCACCCACAGTGCTGTCCCTGCTCTTATCCTCTCAAGGTTGGATTATTAAAGTGCTCTTCTGAATGGCATCTGGGGTATATTGGCATGAAGTTTGAGATGAATTTACACAATGTTCCCAAGTTACTACATATTAAAGGTGCAATTCATGATTTTGATGTGACAAAAATCTTGCCTGTTTTCTAGCTAAATAAAAAGAAGAGTGCATTATAAATATATAGTGAAAATTTCACTTGATTCCGACCATTCGTTTCCGAGTTACAAGCTTTTCAGCATTTTGAAAATCCCCATAGGCTACTGTGTTGTAATTACTGCCGGGGCCCCGACAATAATTAGAAAATGACAAATTTTCTCACTTTTCTCAAAAATGCAAGCACATATGAAATAATTGTTTGGGGATCGTAACATATACCAGTTGACGATTCTTTTAAGCTACAAAACTCCACTTTGATAGAGGTGACCTTGAGGGTGAAAAGTGAATCATGAATTGCCCCTTTAATGTCATATACCATATTGTAGCCCTTGTTGAGAAGTTTCAAAAAATGCGCAAAATTTCGGTCTGGTTGCCATGGTAACCGCATAGAGCCTCTGATTGGCTAAACACTTAAACAATCATAACTAAAAAACGAAAAATACCCTTGGTACCAAACTTGGGTAGTAGGTGTAGGATATGAATACGCAGGGCACCATGAAGCCGGATTGTTTATATGGTTGCCATGGCAACAGGTAACCGACCAATCAGGTAATTTTGCTTTATAATTTAAAATTAGAAACTGTTTACCAAAAAGCGGCTTCATGGTGCCCTCCGTCTATGTCTCTTCTATATGTGTTCAAAATTTCGTACAAATCCGACGTTCCGTTTTTGAGTTACGATTGTTCAAAAATTGCAAGTTAGCGCTTTTTCTACTTTCGAGATATAAGCCTTCGAACATTGACAAAAAAGGAATTTGAAAAAATAAAATAAAATTGATACTCATATTATAAGTAACTATACTAATATGAAAGATAATAAATTTACACACATTTTAAGCCAAATTTGGTCAAAATCGGATTTAATTTAGCGGAGTTACAGATTTTTTAAAAATAGCAGGTTAAAATATAGCCGGGTGAGATAAAATAAAGAAATACATAAAAAAATGACAAACTCCGAAATTTTGGTTGCCTATTATTCACAATGCATTATCTTGATAAAATAATTGATTTATTTCGTAGGAAAATGTAATTATTTTATTAAAATCGAATTTAAACGAAAATCCTACAAATTACAGGGTGAGCGTCTTCTGTATACAAATGTATAGGAAAAGCATCCAGAAATTTGTGACTTCCGTTCTTAAAATTGCCATAACTTCGGAACCGAATGTCCGTTTGAACTCAAATAAAAAGCATTATAAAGTAGAGATTCTGTAGTTTTTGTTTGTGGTAATATTTCATTTTTCTGATCTAAACGAATTGGTTGAAAAAATATACCCCAGACCCCCCCCCTTAAAAGGCGCTTTACAAATGCCAGTGTATGTATGTATGTAAATCAGGAATAATTGGGTCTTTGTAGCATATACCTACATTAGGTTTGATCACGGCAAGTTGCCTTGTTATTTATTCATTACTATAAATAAGCCTGACAGATATGAATAATTTATTTCAGAAAACAAACAGGAATTTGTATTGTTGCTTAGGAATTTATTCTGAATGTCACATAGCTTTAGTCTTTAAATTCACGAGGAGGGAGTTCTTTTCAGAAGTAGGTATACTCTTACATTTACACATGAAAATTGTACTTTTCTTGGAGAGGCATATACTGTAGAATGAAAAAAGAAACTTCAAAAAAGGTATGCTAGCTTTTATGGCTAATTAAAAATACTGGATATGGTTATATAAATTTTTTACTTCCAGTAGTTACAGGTTTAATAGATATGACTGTTTATACTTCAATAAATACAAATTGTAATAGAAATGAGTTTTTGTTTTTAAATACCTTGCTGCGTGAAAAGCACCTTTAATTATCCCTTCTTTTATCATCACACCAAAGTATGTTTTTTGAATTATGTTCTTGAAGCTGGTAATGACAGAAAACATATATCCATTGATTTGAAGAAGCCATAAATCTACCAATAGCTTAAAGATGGAACTGTATTACAAAGCAAATTACAAGAAAGAAGAAGACAAATGATGATGTAAAAGTAAGGAATAAAGAGTGAATATTGAGGTAATGCTCCATACATTCAATGTATTCAAACTTGTTCCTGCATGACAAATCTTTAAACCTTGAATTTCATATCAATTTAAAAGATATCTCTTATGTGAAAGGTATAATCATCAAAGTGAAAGCAAAGGTCATTTGTATAACTGTCAAGGTGAGTGCAGAGCTCCTTTTCTTGTCAAAACAATTTGTCTGATGGTCAACCTGAGATGAATTCTAACAATACAATTATGCTCCGTCATCTCATGTTATTTAAACATCAAAATATGACAATAGTTTTGTCCGAGATTGAATTGACTGTACCTCATGTACTAATGCATGGTTTCAACCTCATCATTTCATCAGTCATTGCAGAGTCACGTTTTGTGAACGATATTCCCTGCGGTGTGTTGATATTCAGTGTCCAAAATAATGAGACACATCGCTGAGATACAAAATTGAACCATTTCCCTAGATATGTAACATTATATAGATATATTATAGAGGGATTGAATGGAAAAATGAAGTAATTCATCTGAAAAGAGTCAAAATTTGATACCTATTCTCTTAAGAGAATTATTAATATGAATCATTAGTGATACAGGAATAAATTAATTTTAAAGATCAATGCTATTTTACCAAACATATACAGTTTTTGCTACTGCCAAATATGCTCTGGCTTAGTAAATCATATCTAATGAAAGACTTTGTTGGATTCTAAAAACTACTGTTGAATTCACTACATGGGGGTCATTTCAGGGAGGGGGGACGGACAGGGAGACACGTTTTGAAGGGTGGGGGACACAATATCAAATCCCCCCCCCCCCGACGGTTTTGAACTCGATACTTAATACAAACAATTTATTTGGAAATTTCTTCACATTACCCGCAAAAATACGTGTTAGGAACACCCTTAGAATGCAAAAAATGATAGGGCTTCAGGAGGGCTTCGCCCCCTGAACTCCACCAATGGGGCTCTGCCCCCTGGATCCCCCACACTACAAAATGAAATGACGCCCCTGATTCACTGGAATTATTAGTTACTGTGGATTATACAAAATTGATTACTTACTTTGTAAGATTTTAAATTTCCTCCAGATGGAATTTTTGTTTAGATATGGATCGTGTTCTGATTTGTTTGAAACCTTGATAGCAAGGCAAATTGATTTGCAGCAATCAACATTTTTTATATATCCAAGAGATACAGAAAAAAATGATATCAAATACCTGTGCCTAATAAAGATCCATGTGAAATCTAACTATCCTTGCACTGAACACATGAAGGCCAGGCCCATAGTCAAGATTTTTTTCAAGGGGTTCAGATTGTCAAAAAGTGGACCTTTCAGAGGAGAAAATCTCATATTAGTCGACCTTAAATAAATTTTAAGTGGTTTTGACAACGTGACAAGCAAAAAAAAAAAAAAAAAGAACAAAAATGAACAAATGTTTTCAGTAGGTTTCCAAGCATTTTGTGTAGTATTTATTACATTCAAATGTTTTGATGCTTTAAAGGGGCAATTCATGATCCACTTTTCACCCTCAAGGTCATCTCTATCAAATTAGAGTTTTTTAGCTTATAAGAATCCTCAAGTGGTATATGTTACGATCCCCAAACCATTCTTTCATATGTGGTTGTATTCTTGAGAAAAGTGAGA
>JXSR01S002570.1:97545-111969 GCA_000969725.1 Ophiothrix spiculata
TGTTAGCATGTTTCAAATTCAATATGGAGCCTGTTCTGAGATCCAAAATGGCCGCCAAAATACGATTTTAGGCACAAAATGGGTTAAAGTGGCTTTTAAACATTATCAGAAACAGCAAATGTTCCAAGTAACTGATGGTAAAATGACTTTTTGTGTACATGTAACAATAAAAATATTTTTTATTTTTGTTCTCAAATAATGGTATGACCATGTTCTATATCTAATATGCAGCCAGTACTGAGATCCAAAATGGCCGATGAAATATGATTTTAGGCACAGAGAACTGAAAATCAAAACTGAGATAAATCAAAAACACCAAATATACAAAATTATTATAATAGATAGTAAATGACTTTGATGATAACAATAGGAGCCTTTCTTCCTATATAATGTTGTTTGCATGTTTGAAATTTATGATGGAGCTGTACTGTGAACAAAAATGGCCGAAAAAATACAATTTTATGCAAGGAAATGGATATAAGCGACTTAGAAACATTTTTGATATTGGATTTGAAACGTGCTAACAACTTATTTGGGTAGAATTTAATACTCCCACAGTTAGCTGTTTAGCTATTTTCCATTGATTATGTTGAACATTTGGTTACTAGTATTTTGATATGGTTTTAAAGTCACTAACTCATTTTCATGCATAAAATTGTATTTTGGCAGGTAATTTGAATCTCTGTTTTGAAAATATGCTAACACCCTTATTTGGGAAAAATTATCTTCTTGTTACCCTCAAAACCATTTTCCATCGATTTTTTTGAACATGTGGCTTTTTAATTTTGAAGACCGTTAAAAGTCACCTTAACCCATTTTGTGCCTAAAATCAAGTTTTGGCGGCTATTCTGGATCTTATAACCAGCTCCATAGCAAAATGGAAACATGCTAACACCCTTATTTGGGTAGAAATGCTACTATTGTCTCCCTCAAAGCCATTTTCCATTGAATTTTTTGAACATTTTGGTGTTTTTGACACTGCTTAAATGTTACTTTACCCATTTTTGTGCCTAAAATTGTATTTTGACGGCCATTTTTGATCTCAAAACAAGCTCCATAGTGAAATTGAAACATGCTAACATCCTTATTTGAGAAGAAATGCTAATATTGTTTCCCTTAAAGCCATTTTCCATCAAATATTTTGAACATTTGGTGTTTTTGATACTGTTTTGAAGTGCCTGTAACCCATTTTTGCACATAAAAACGTATATTGAATTTGAAAAATGCTAAAAACCTTACTTGGAAAGAACTGAACTTAATTCTAACCTCAAAGCCATTTTCTATTGATTATTTTAAACATTTGGTGTTTTTGATACCGTTATAAAGCAACTTTAACACAATTAATGCCTAAAATCGTATTTAGGCGGCCATTTTGGATCTCATAACAACCTCCATAGTGAAATTGAAATATGCTTACATCCTTATTTGGGAAGAAATACTGCTACTGTTTCCCTCAAAGCCATTTACCATTGATTATTTTGAACATTTGGTGTTTTTGATACTATTTTTAAGTGCCTCTCACCTTTTATGTGCATATAAACATATTTTGGCGGCCATTTTGGATCTCAGAACAGACTCCATATTGGATTTAAAACATGATAACACCCATATATGAGAAGAAATGCTACTATTGTCACCCTCTACGCCATTCTCCATCAAATATTTTGAACATTTGGTGTTTTTGATACTATTTTTAAGTGCCTCTCACCTTTTATGTGCATATAAACATATTTTGGCAGCCATTTTGAATCTCAGAACAGGCGCCATTTTGATTTTGATACAAGCTTACAATATAATTAGGGGGTAAATGATCTTCTTGTAACCTTTAGTGTTATTTCCTGTTGATCATTATATGATGTCAGGCAGTTTAAAGGTTGTTTTGGTTGATTTTAATGAAATCAGCTATTTTGGCAGCCATTTTGAATTTGAAATATGCATATGACATAATTTGGAGTCAGATTTATTTGTTTTAGCTCCAGAAGCCATTTTCCAATAATAATTTTGAACATAAAAGTGTTTTACAAGATACTCTTAAGCCATTATAATGAAAATGTAGTATTTTGGTGGGAATTTTGGCGGCCATTTTGGATTTATGCTAATTAGGCTACTTCCCAGTGTCGGATTTTGTCGAATTTTAAATATAATGTTCAGTGGGGCCATACAAACAAGTTGAAACAAAAAAACCTTCTGTTGCAATTTGTTCCAGGTTCATCATAAGTTTATTGGACTACTCTTCTGCTCCCTAAAATGCCTGTTTCAAGATTACTTCAGTTCCGAAGACTCCTATTTTCAAAGAAAATGACTCAAAAATGGGTTTTATAAAGTTTTGAACCGGTTTTCAAATGGGTAGCATTTACAAAATGGGTGGTAGTTGAAAACTCCAGCCGGGTCCTTACTCAAACGAAATCTGAGTACCCCGGGCCCGCATTATCCAAGATAGGGTCTTGCGGAATTGATTTTTGGTTAACTAGAGGGTCTTTGGGAACTGGTTTTATTTTTCTGAATTGGGGTATCAGGAAGTGATTTTTTCTCATAAACAGATTTGCCAGTGACTATTTGAGCTGAAAATCGCTCAAGATTAACATTGACATAAACAAACGTTATCTTGACTGTTCAATACATTTTAACAATGTTAAATGTACTTTAAAAACCAAATTTGGCAACTGATCAGCTAGCTTAACAAGCTATTTTTTCACCTGAATTTTTTCCCGGCACGTGACCAGTAGGTTGTCTATGGAACCGCCATTATGCACCACGATAGTATAACATAGCCGCTTAGAATGCCAGTTAATATTACAACCACTACAACAAGACTACTTGTGTAAACAAAAACAATCAATGCTATTAATATTCTTACCTTAGATGACTGCATTTCTGCATATTATGCCTTTCTGTCGAGAACAACATAATTAATGATCTGGCAAACGACTGAATATACATCCAAACACCGCAAAAGTAGCAAATATTAGTGCAGTAAATTTGCAATATTTCATGTTTCCGCGAATCATTTTTTATATCCGCAGGTAAACAACTGTGTATTGTAACATACTTCCACATACTTTATTATAAAGGTTGACCTTCACCCGGTATTTTTGCAGAAATCAACAAACCATAAAAAGCAAAACAAGGTCGTATACCTTTGTACAGTCATCCGGGAACTTTTAGTGTATATTACGACATATCTGAGTGACCGTATATCACGTGACAGCAAAATTTTCGGGAGAAAATTTTCCTTGTTAAGCTCGCTGCTGATAGGTAAATCGAGAGAAAAATTGATAAAAAAATTGTCATTTTTGAAAAATGCAACCGTTATGTAGGGCCTAAACCATTTTTCAAATATTTGAGGGGTCTTTGGTAAACCTGGGAGGTCAAAAATGCAACCGTTGTTATCCACACGTCCATATGCCCACCTTTCCACTAAGTACCCCCTTCCCTGGGATCGCGGGTGGGGCATACCTACCCATAAAATGTGTGGAGAAAAGATGATGTTGAACTCATCAAATTCCTTTTAATAACCAGCCTTGAATCCTGACTGTTTATGTGAACTAATAAACCCCTAGATTTCATGGTTTTAATACGTTGGTATGGATTATATGCCTATTGGATTTGCTTCAAGTATCAAATACCATCTTTAATCCAATTCAAGTTTACCAATCAAGGTACACACCTCTCTGATGCTTTGGTCACATTACAACGTGCCTTCAACCGATGTCTGATAATTGGAACGAATCCACTAGGCCGAAACGATGGTATCCCTGGAAAAAAATATGTATAATTCTAGTACAACATTCCTGAGATGCACATTTGGAACACGATTATAGTACAGTTTTAGTACAAATATTTGTGTGCTATAAATGTACTCAAATTGTGCTGAAATGATTTTCCAAATGTGCACCTTAGGAATGTTGTACTATTTTTGTACTCGATTTTTACTAGGGATGACATCGGTGAATGCTTGCATTGTCCTGTTAGTCATTGGTCGGCCGCCGGTTGTTATGTGACCATGTTGTTATGTTTAACAGTTAAAAATCCTTTGTGGAATTCTTATGGCTCCAGCTCATGGATGCCATCCGGTCTCCAGTCAATGTCATGTGGTTCTCTGGTTGGTGTCCACTAAATTTCATCCCTGTTTGACGATGTTAACACATCGTAAACCTCGCCGCAAGGTTTATGTGACGGGTATGTGCGGACCTCAGTGACAAATCAAGGGAATTCAGTGTAAGATTTGGGTCAAAAAGGGGAGTCATTCAGTGTGAGAATCCAAATAATGTGGGTCTTCGAGTGTGAAAATGGATGATTTGCTATATAATACAATTTGCACTGGAATCCATGACGGTTTCAAGCAGAAATCCAAGTACTGGAATCAAGATATCAGTTTTTCTGTGGCCTTTTTGGATTGTGAAGAAGGCAAGATATTAGGACCAGGACAGAAAATAGGGGTCATTAAGTGTAAAACTTGGAAAAAATAGGGCATTGGGTGTAGAGGGTGTGAAAAAACAGGGTCATTGGGTGGTTGGTTAGTGACAAAAAAGGGGGTCTATTTGTCTGCAGTCACTGTCCACTGACAAGGAAACTACTAATCTAAAACTGATTGCAATGTTATTAAAAATACAAAAAATATTTCAAAGCATTTTTTGCAAGTTTTTGCTATCAACGTACATGTGTACTGAGTGTTAAATTCGTTATTCACTGTTTGTTCTCATGCAATACAACAAATATTAATGGTTTGGGTCTGTATCGCACTCAGCTCTCAGTCTCTTGTTATACAAACCCAAACTATTATTATTTTCTCGCATTGCAAGAACAAACAGGGGATAACTAATAGTATCGCTCACTAGATTCTGCAACAGTATCCACAGTTTATAATTTTTTTTAACTTGAAATGTGAATAAATCGGCTCAAAATAGAGTGAATTTCATATTGCAAAATGCTCCATGATACATGCTGCATGTCAGGCATATTATTTAGTAAACGACATAGCAGTTTGCTTCCGGTGTATGAATATATGAATGTTATGGCGTCCCCAACAGGGGTACATGAGGAACTTTTTTAAAAGTTTTGGCTTCAGTCACAAAAAATGACAGTGTTTGTCATTGATTGGCATATCATTTAGCGCTATCCTTTTTTTCCCTTTTTTTTTTTACAAAATTGTGTGACCGAGGCTTTAGAGTAGACCTTTGTATTATTATCCTTGGAATCAGACAAGCCAATTAGCGTGGTGTTTTCTTAAAGCATCATATATCCATACCTGCTTACTTTAGCATCATCCCATAGGATTAACATTTCCAGAAAATTGTACTGCTACTTCACATTTCTAATCTCAAAATATTGTTTTATTATTTCTTTAAATGTGACCCGCTATTTCAAAAGGTACCTTAAAGGTCCCAATATCAAAATGAGTTTCTTAGTCTTATTTGAAATCGGAGGGTATAAGCTTTAAAATGCTACCTTGCTTTTGATTTAGGTATTCAAACATGCTACAGAGTTGTTCATCGCTCATCAACAACGATGCATCCATGCGTCTGCGTATTTTTTATCGCGCGAGGGTGGCTTTAGCCACCCGAGTGTGATAAAAATATGCCAACGCATCGGATGCAGAGTTGTTGATTAGCGATGAACAACTCTGTAGCATGTTTGAATACCTTTCAACAACGAAAATCTTTATGAAAACGTATGAATTAAATTCTAAATGTTTTCAATTTAACAGATACTAATCTCAATAAAAATACTTTGAAGAATCTGAAACAAAATGCTAGTTTTTAAATGATTGTTGCTTTGTTGTTTTCAACTGTTCCCAAGCGCCAGTCCTTGCACGTACTCAAGTTCCCGACGCGCGATGAACAGTGCGCCGATTTATGTGCACTGCGTAAACGCACCTCCGTGTACGCTGTGCCGTGCGTGACGCGCTTATTTGAATATCAACTGTGGATTCATCACTAATCAACAACGGCGCGCTCCCGTATAAGAAGATACGGTGAGTTGTTGAATATTGGATGTTTGGTTGCAAAGTTATATCCAAATTGGTGATATGCATCGGGCTGATTCGGAGAACTATAGTTCTGAGAAAATTGAGTTTCAAGTTTTTGTACTGACTAAAACTTGAATGGAGAGAGGAATTTTAGTTGATTTTTCTTACGTTTTGGATGTTGGAACCTGACTAATATGATAGAATACACTTCAAAGGTAACGTTTCTGATGAAATTAGAAACTCGAACTTGGATGTGATTTTTTACTATGCTCAGCTTCAATTGACCGTATCGCATAATTTATTATGCCGACGTTGAGGTACATTTGATATGACGGGTCACAAATATGAATTTTCATTTCAATCTGTCTAATGTATAAGTGTCCTAAAATAAACCATAATGAGTTAACACTTGACACTATATAAGAAAAGGATACCTCACAACTAGTTTTTTGCTAATAACTGGTGATCCCTAATATTTTGGTGTCATGTTAGACTCTACAGTCATATATATATTGGAGTGGGTAAATCTTAAATATTTTCCATAGTTTTGTAACTAAGTTACAGTCACAATTTTATAAAAATTTCCAACTTTGTAAAATTTTGCTAGACTTTTTTTTTGTTTTATATAAAGTGGAAGAAAGGATGCTTCAAAGAAACTTTTGGGTTAAGTACGATCGTGGTGATAAGTTCCTACCTGTAGATTTTGTTTATTTTTTGTCAGTTATTAGATAAGAGTCTAATCTTCAAAATTCAGCAATAAAAAATGGGGATCACCGATCATCTAAGCGCGCTATGACGTCATATATCATGACGTCATTTTCTTTTTAATTGTCGATAACTTGAAAACTCGAGCGATAGGTTAATTAACGTAATTGACTTTTTTTTTATCTGTTTGATATTATAAAACATAATGTAGATATTCCTGACGATGAAAATCGTTTTTTAGATTTTACCCCGTGTAATTACATCTCTAGCTATCTTTTTAAAACAGTCGGTGACCCCATATTTTTTTCTTGATTTGACATCCACTTGACATTCACAATTGACCAGCAAAATATTAAAAAGTTCTACAGGTAGCAAATATTTGAAAAATCTTACGCTTAGATACCATGCACGCGTTTTGTCAAAATCTTCCCGCCACTGACCAACAAATTCTGTAACACTGCCCTCTTGAATAAACACCGTGATCGTCTTTAAGGTCAACCTGATCATTTACTAGACTGACTCCGCAGTCGCCAAATAGCTGAGGGCGCCATACTTTCGGTTCCGGTCTGGCTATTTGGCGACTGACAAAATAACTAGCAATTTTCTTGGAGCACAATGTTACTCATTTTGGTAACATAGACTCTTAAACATGTTCGAATTTATCACTCGCTGGCGTAACGTAAACGAGTTATTAATAACCCAAACGCGCCTTGGAAAGAAACTGAACTTGGATATTCATAAATTCTTTGAGAAAAGTTTGTTTACCTAATTTGCATATCATTATTATTGTATATTATTCATGGTTAATTTCTTTGTTGAGCGAGCAGGTTTGCGGCTTGTTTATTGTTTATATTATGTCAATCATACCCGTCTCCAAATTTGGAAGTTACTCATTAATATTCATATATGTTTTATTCATTTTTGCAATCGTCATTCAAACTATTACATATTAATGAGCCAAAGTGCTCCATTTTTAAGACCATTATTTTTACAGTCGTCACTGGCCAGAACAGGGCACAACGCAGTGATCAGTGCGCCCGGCCGGTCGACGACGCAGGATACAGTCTAATCATTTACTAGGTTATTGAGAATGGCCAAATTAAAAAACTTAAAACTTGAACTAAGCTAGAAAGAGCAGTCAAGTTAAGCTGAAAATAAATCTGTGCAGTGATTTGAAATCACGTTCAGTATAGAGCTGGAAAAGATTGTATATAACTGATCTGATATCCCATTTGTTTCTATTATTAGATACCTTATATGTATAAATGTGTGGCTTAAGTAGCATTCAGCAATTTTGTAAGTAGTTAATGTCTTTTCTTCGAATCAAATTGCGATAGTAATCATACAAGTTTATGTGGGAGTCGTTGAATGAACGGCCATCCTAAAATCAATTGAATACAGTGTTCACTGTACTAGTTATAACGACGCTATTTTGCTATCTTCTAAAGATAGCTTGCTCCTTTTTGATTAATAAATGATGACAGCTCCAGAACATTTTGCTTGTTTATACTATTCATCTGGCCTTCAAACGTTTTTTGCAGGAAGGAAGGTACTTTTTAAAGCAATACTATAAGATTTTGATCAATAATTATTTTATAGTAAAAAACAGCATAAAATGGAGGAATCTGACAATCTAAAAGCATTTTCAAGTGTATTTTGTCAAAAAAATCTACCAAAAACAAACCCAATAAGCCCAAAAAATCAAAACTGATCATTTGTGACAGGGGGTGCTTCATTTTTAACACTTTATAGTATTGCTTTAAATATGCAGAAAAGGCACATGCATGCTTTCCTATACTAATACATGTGGAATTAAATTCGGGATCCCAAAATTAATTCAACAAATGGCCATAACATCAAAAGTAAGCATCTTTAAGCCAAATCGTTTGGAGGGTATTCATATCTACCAAAAACAAACCCAACAAGCCCAAAAAATCAAAACTGATCATCACCCTTTTAACACTTTATAGTATTGCTTTAAGCTCAATAAAGTGTACCTTGATTATGATAATAAGAAAGGGTAGGATTGATAGTCTGTTTACCTCCTAAAGAAGCTTTAAAGATTTCATGGAATACAACTGAATATTTACCCCTGATTATTTGACGGAATACAACAGAAAATTTGACAGCTGAGGAATGTTTCCTGACTTATTGCATCAATATATACTTTAGAGAATAGCCTCATACCCTAGATCAACATGCAAAATAAAATGATATTTTTTGACGTTTTTGAATGTTTTAATAAAAATTCTCTCAATATTTGGCACTTGACAGGTATTACTGAACAAAGAGAGTGTAAATCACCCGCAGAAAAAATTCTGATTTTTTGTCTTTTATTTCAACTTGTAAATATTTGTATAGGAAAATTGGAGCCCTTACATTGTCCACCATATGTATTACACTGAAAACATTAATTAGGCAAACAACATGTCTTATTTGACGAATTAAAAATTGATGCAGAGTGATTTTTTTATAATTCATGAAAAAATGCTGATAATGTCTTTGAAATGTTGACAAACAAGTTTTAGGGTTTGAAAAAAGTTTCCATCTTAAAGTATTCAATTTGTAATTTGGTAATTATTAGTTTATTAATGAATACTTAATAACATGACTAATTAGCGAATATCAAATGTGTTGTTAATTTGTCAATTCTAGTGCATGACTAACTGAATGACGAATTAAATGACTAATTTCTGATAGATATTCACCATAAATTAGTCAGTTACAATGACAAATCATCAATTTATTAGTCATTTTAAGTAGATTCAGTTCGTCAAGCACTAAAATTGACTATTTAAAACACATTTGATATTCACAAATTAGTCATGTAATTAATCATTTATCAATTAACTAATAAATAACTGATTACAAATTGAATATTTAACGATTTGGGCCCGTATTCCAGAAAGGTGTTTAGCTAAACCATGGTTTAACTGAACATCAAGGCCTGTATTCCAGAAAGATGTTTAGCAAAACCATTGTTTTACTGAGTATCAACTGTCCAGGAATGATACGCATCATTGCAGCTTTCAAGCAGAACAGTTCAATGAGTCGTGCAGTTGATGAGAAATAAAACCTTGATTTAGCTAAACACCTAACTGTCCAGGAATGATACGCACCATAATTTGCAGCTTTCAAATGGAACCGTTCAATGAGTTGTGCTGTTGACAAGAATGAAAACCGTGGTTTAGCTAAACACCTTTCTGGAATACGGGCCAAAAACTATTTCTTAAATACTAACAATTGAATACGCCAGTACAAGAAAACCCCAACTCCAATAGCTCCCTTCTGTAAAATATAAATGCATACAAATCTCTGAAAATGCTTTCAAATCACTAAAAAGCATTTCCATGTCTATACCCCAATCAATAGTTTCACATTTTATCATGTTTTTTGACATTGTTAGATAATTCTTCTAGTGTATAGTTTCTGTGGGAGCTCATGGAGTTGGGATTTTCTTGTACTGGCTGTTTAAGTATAGGAACTAAGTACTATAACAATTATCTAACCATGTATAAAAAAGTCAACTAGAAGGTCAAATATGACACTGATTGGGATATATACAGGGTGAGTCAAATTAAAGTGTAATCAACGGTTGGATTTTTTTTCAGGAAATCTGTTTATGTTTATAAGCTTTAAATATACCTGATAAATAGTAAATTTAATCAGCTTTCATGAGCATTTTATTGACAAATGCATTCAAAAATTACAGCCGTTTGATTAAAGGTACCCGATTTTGATATCGCACAAATTTGCTTCAACATGAACTCTTTACCAATGTTTACTGTACAAGCAGTTGGTAATATCTTATTGATTGTGCATTGATGAACTTGACGCTGCATTCAACATCTTAAACGGACACACATTGTTCATAGACACTGAAGAAGTTTAAATGATGCAGATCAAAGTACTGATGGCCAATTCAGATATCATGATCTTGACAACCAATTCCAGGAGAATAAATCATGGCCCAACAATGTAGCAACGGAACTGGCATTTTGTTGCAATTAAGTATCATCAGACTCATAGTCCGGTTGTAGATTGCTGCCTGTTTTGTCAGTAATTTACGGATGCCAACCAGGTCCCATCACCTCAATCTTTTTAAAATATTGTTTATAAACTAAAGACCACGCAACTCTTGGCAATAGAAACTAAGAAGGCTCTGGAAGATCCTGATCCAGATGATCCAACAAAACAACAACCAAATTAGAAGAGCTTTTTTGAGAGATCTAAACCTCAATAGTCAACCCACTACCCGATATTTCACAGTCCACATTCAACAGCCTATTGTTTTCTTGGTATAGTATTTATGTTATTGTTTACTAGTTATGTTATTTACGGCGTTCCTATCATAACAATTGAAAGTAAACGTAAACGAAATAGCGTAGTTTGTTCAATGTTCAAATTGGGTACCTCCACTGAAATGACTATAACTTTAGAATGCGTTGTCCGATTACAACGCAATGAATTTTCTATAAAAGCTGATGAAATTTGTCATCTCTTACATGAACACTTTTGTAAAAGAATAAAGGGAACTAGTTATATAAAATCACTGATTAGATTACACTTTATTTTGACTCACCCTGTATAGACATGGAAATGCTATTTTAGTGATGTGAAAGCATTTTCAGAGATTTGTATGCATTTATATTTTATAAGTATCATTAACAGAAGGGAGCTATTGGAGTTGGGGTTTTCTTACACTGGCGTATTCAATTGTTTTTCAATATTTCTCACACATTTTTAGCATTTTTTCATGAAATATAAAAAATCACTCTGCATGTCTAACTTTTAATTAGTCAAATAAGACATGTTTTTTGACTAATTAATGTTTTCAGTGTATGGATTCCCCAACATTAACAGTTGGATCCCCATTAAAGACACTCTGCTGGATCCCATGACTTCGCTGTCCAAATACATTGTTCCAACCTAATCAGCCACAAGAGATCATTTGTTCCATCAGTAGCCCACATCTGGAATAACCTCCCTGTTTATAATCATTCTATCTACTTTACAGGAAAGAGGTAACCCATTATTTTGATGAAAACTAAACAGCACTACACATGTTTGTGTACTTTGTTACCTACACTCATAAGCTAAGATTCCTTTTATCCATTTGCAGTGCGGTTGCAATGCGTTTTGCACTGTAAGGGTACTAGTAGTTGTATAATTTAAAGCATATGATTGAATAAGATTAGGTTGAAGCTGAGATTCAATTTTGACAGTCCGTTTTCAATGCGATTCTGCATGCGTTTCGCATGCGGTGTGTTTTGAATCGATATAATGGTTTTCAACAAGAGTGATTCCTTTTATCTGGTCTGTTTGCGGTGCGGCTATCCGAAAACCCATGCGTTTATTTGAATCATCCCTGGAGCGATTCATCCGTTTTGAATGCGTTTTGGTCATGTGGAAACTTTTCAATTAGAGAAGATGATGAAATGAAAATGCATTAAAAACGGACGGACAAAATTGAATCTCAGCTTTCAACCTGATACCATTCATCTCATTAGCTTCCATTCAATCGTGTGCTATAAATTATACCACTACCAGTACCCATACAGTGCAAAACGCACCGCAACCGCGCCGCAAATGGATAAAAGAAATCTTAGCTTTAAAGTCAAGCCAGGGTCAAGTATGTGAGTAGTGAAAATTCTTATGATGAGAAAAATGTCCAGACAAAGGTTTCATGAAAATGAAACAAAGTCGGAATTTAAAAAGAATACTATAGATCAATAAGAACTTGATCATTTTCTTTGGCATAAAAATGAGAGCAGATATTTACTTGAAACTTTCCACATATTCATCAATTAAGTTGAATTATATTCCTGGGAATATTTTTTTATTCAACAAATTTATTGAACACTGCTTGTGTAGTATTTTAAACCTCTAAATTCAGTAAACCAACTATCAATATGGCAACACTCCAATCCTAGTATACCCATAGGATAAGTTCCGCACTCTAGCTGATGTCAGTGATCATGGTGATGTACACTATGCCATCACAAGACTACACTGATGCATGCGCCGTTACGCTGTCGTATTGCTCTTAATATATTTTTCAAGTAATTCTAATGATGCTTGATTGAAATGTTTGTTTTACATGCATCTTTTAGAGCAGAGAGTAATAAAAGTTTTGTTTGAAGGAAAAATTAGTATCTAGTTTTGTCATACTTGGAGGTAATGGTATTTTATGACAGTTTCAAGAAAATGTACTTTGCTGAATCAAAGCAATATAAGATTTGGTCCAAAATAGATTTGAGGAATCGTAACTATAATTAAGGCCATCTGTGTGCACACATATACCTTTTTATACAAATACTTATGGAATTAGCAGCAGTAGTTCCCTCGACTTGCACCAATGAGGTCCTGGGTTTGAATCCCATGCCCGGCGCTTTATGTGCATGTGGTTTTCAGGCCATGCTCGCTTCGGCAGGTTTTTCTCTGGGTACTCCGTTCTTCCTCATGCATTCAAAACTGAATTTTAAAGACATCTTGGAGCCCTGCTTCCTTTAGCTTATTTGGTACCAAGCGAAAGCCTAAACAAGCTGATTAAATAAGGGATCCTGAATTTAATGCAACAAATGGCCATAACAGGAAAAATATGCAAAAAAATTCTACCAGCAATGATTAAACATACGCTACCATCAAAATTGGTGATAAGATTATGCTTTTACATGGAAATTTTGTTTTTAAAAAATCATACACATTATACTAACCTTTGGCAGTTGAATTAAGCTAGCTCATACCATATTATTAATTTCCAAATTAATTATCAAGACAAGTTCAATCAAAATCTCGCATTATGCTTGGGAATTATGCCTTTGAGGTATAATCAGTGAATGATATAACAATATGATGTTCCTTGCATTTTCTCTGCAGCAATATTTGATTTGGTATTTTGAGAAATATTCAATAGATACGCTGGTGTCCGAGTATTAGTTGTAGTCAAAATAACACGATGATGTCAATAATATCATGTGTGCAATCTCAACCTTTTCGTCCATGTAAATTTTTCTGCAAACATGACAAGCCAAAATATTGAGTACCTAGTTGTTCCAGTATGTTATGAATATTTGGATTGAATTTTATTTTGGGAAAAAATTTGGAAGGAAAAAGTGGTTGGAGAAAAAACATTTATTTTTTTTGTAATGTGCACACACACAAAAAAATGTCAAATTTGTAATTTAAGCTAATAGTTGATATAAAACCTTGCAATATGCACAAAAAATTACCTAGTTTTGTTTAAAAAATCAAGCACGTATTTTGTTCATTTTGAATTTAAATTATCTAAAACGAGGGCAAATTGAGTGTGAATTCTGATTTTGTCAGTGACTAAGAGTTGGGGCAATTGAGGTGCCAAGACTTGTGACTTCAGGGGGGGGGACTCACATATTGGGTCCTGTTTTTTACCAAAAAAAATCCTTAAACATGGGTCAACTTTTGTGACAGAGCTCCAAATTTTGCAATTTTGGGGGTATTTGAGTGATGAAAAGTTATAAAATAAATAATAAAACAGTCCTAGTTTTCCAAGGCAAATCCTTAAAAATGTGTACACTTTGGTCCAAATCACCCGTAAAGATAGGTAGGGTTTTGAGGCTCCAGCGGCACACCCCTGTTCAACTCAAATCTGTGTATCTGTCAGCCCTCTCTTGGGCAAATGACTGCAGAATAATTTTCAAATATTTACTTTTGTCTCAATCAGAATTGTTTGGGCAAAACTATAGTGCTGAAGTGACAGTTCATTTTTTTTT
>JXSR01S002570.1:132683-148147 GCA_000969725.1 Ophiothrix spiculata
CAACCGATGACTTTTCGTATGTGTGAACACATGTCGTCGTAAATCGAGTTGAATTCGTGTACTTCTACAGCGCATTGACCTGGAACAAGTAAATTTCATTTCAATTCGACTTCAAAATCGTAGCGCATGTGTGAACAGTTGTAAGTCGAGTTACTTTTCGTTAATCCGAGGTAGTGCTTGAAATTAAAAATGAACTCGATATCAAGTTAAGACGACTATTTAGTGTGTCTGAATGGGGTATTAGACTGCAAGGAATTGTTAAAATAATGAATTTGCTTTATATATCTTAGGGTGTGTTCACACAGAAGAATTTGGTCATGACTATATTCTCGCTCGTGAGCCACTCATGACCAAATTCCCAGTGTGAACGCAATTATAGTAAGTGTCTTGCTGTGACCAAAAGTGACGCACCACTAGTTTTAACCCTCAACTCGTGTCCCAGTGTGAACGCAACTGCTAAGTTGTCTCGCTCTAGAACCGCTCACAATCAGTCATGATTAATATGTGTGAACATATTCTAAGAGTGATTATGTCCTTAGTGCAAAGTAATTTAATTAGATAAATGAATTTTAATAGCAGTCATAAATCAGGGGGGAAAAATATAAATATTTTCTGAAAATTCAAACCTTTTGAAATTGATAGTTTTGAGCTATGTTGGTATGGTATGATTATCTTAAACTTCACAAAATTAACCCTTTGAACCCGACGAGCCGATATAACGGCCCACGTGTACATGTACCGTATACCCGATGCTCTTATTGACTCGACATAGGTGAAAAATTCCACGTAATTTGCAAATTTGATCACAATTTTCAACAAATCTGGCTTTGCCCATAGACTACAACGTAAATGTTGAATATGTTGGTCGACATAAATAATATTCTTTTGTGAATGCTGGTTATTGGAATATTTCTGACTACTGTAAAATGAAAAAGTAAAGCAAGGGAAAACAAAATCTAAGTACGTTTAGGGGTTGTTTTTCGTTTTTAAACATTCGGGTTGACCTGGGTCAGCGGTACAGATACACGTGGAATGGCCCAGGTTCAAAGGGATACAAGATAAAAAGTCACATCAAACAACAAAATTAACAAACAATTTTTTTTATTATTACTCTAGCTTAAAAAAAAAAATCTTTATCAGTTATTAAACAACAATCACACGAGGCAAATAAAATCCCTAGAAATCTTTTCATTATCATCATCATTGCGGTGTGACTGGTATTTCAAAGTTCGATGTACATTTCCACATGTTAGTTTGGTTACATGCATGGTTCTATCTTTTTTTTTTGGCCATTCCAATGACATTGAAATGAATTCCAACTAATCAAATTCTACTTCACATGAGCTTCAATAATATCCGAGTTAACCACAAGCAAATCAGCAGACAGGCAAAATTAAGAGGCACCATTGATTGTTTGTTTCTTAAATGACCTGGCACAAGAGGAGATATTGTGTGTATCCCATCATGCAATGCTTCCTATGGGCAATTTTGTACACAAAGCTATGTGAGTAGTTAGGGATTAAGTATGCCCCAAATGCAAGATTACAACAATTTACTTTGATTTATGGACATTTCATCGCTAACTACTCACATGATTTCCTATACAAACAATCCCATTGGAAGCAATGCATGATGGGATATACACAATATCTTCTCTTACCTGGCACTGCATAAGAACAACATATGTGACCGTCCTGCCTCTATGAGCCGTAAAGTTGGCAAACTTCATTTTACGCAAAAGTTAAATCATTTGTGACCCGTCATATCGGAAGTTACCTTAATGCCGGCATTGTAAATAACGAGATACAGGCCATTGAAGCTGAGCATAGTCAAAAATCACGTCCAAGGTCGAATTTCTAATTTCATTAGAAACGTTACCTTTGAAGTGTATTCTATCATAGAGGGTATCCACGTTTTAGATTAGTCGCCATCTTTGCGGGAAAGATGAACTCTGTTCCACATTTTCAGAAAATACAAACTATGCTTCATAGCATACTATATAAAGAACTGCATCTCGAGGTCAAACACCAAGCTAAATAAAGGAAATGTAGAATAGTACGACTGCTAATCATGTTACAAACACTTTTGTAGTCAGTTACGCTTGAAAAGATGGATACTCTCTATATTAATCAGGTTCCAAAATCCAAAACATAAGACAAATGTTTTAAAAACCGAGATAAAAAATCCTTTCTCCATTCACGTTTAACCAGTACAGAAACTTTAAACTTGATTTTCTCAGAACTTAGGTTTTTGGAATCAGCCCGATATCTTTTACCAATTTTGATGTAACTTTGTAATCGAACATCCAATAACCAAAAGCAAGGTGTCATTTTAAAGCTTAAAATATAATCTTTCAGATGAGACCAATAAATCAATTTTAATTTTGCTGACCTTAAGGTACCTTTTGATATGATGGGTCACATTTATTTGATAAGAATCTTTAAAAGACCATTACTTGACTTGTGGATATTGGATAAAGTTCATGGATGTGTCATTCTAAACCTTAGAACATGTACTTTGCAGATATGTAAAAAAATTGAAAATGAGGAATGGCTGACCTTACGGCTGGTTTGGACTGGACGGGGACATATGAATTTTACCCGGGTTTGATTGTTCATTGAGTTGCTTATTATAATTATTTGTTTGTTTTTAACTGGTGGAAAAGTATCTTCACCTTGAGGGTGTGTCTGTGGGAGATGTTCCCCCTGTTGAGCCAAAAAGTTTTGGAATCTTAGAACACAAATCACACGATTTGGTGCATAGATTTTGGCTAACTGATGATTCAAATTTGGCTCTTTTTCTTGCTAAAAGGCTGAGGGAGTTTTTAAGCTTCTTTTGTTATTTTTTTAAAACATTATTGACACAATCTGGTGCATAGTTTTTCCACATTTTCCATTCTAGCATATTAGCAAGCTGGCATTAACACTTAAACTCTCTCCAAGTCACCTAACACCGTTTTAGAGAGAGTAGGGTTTGACAACATGAAAAAAGGGGTCATGTTGTGAACTGGCGTGCAGGAATTTTTCACTAGTGGCTAGATAGGCCTACAATCCTCGCAAAAAGTCTTGGAACACCTGTGTTTATTTAAGCATAAGTGTACCCCCACTCCCCCATTCAATGTTGCGGCATTGGAAATCCGCGTAATTTCGGTGTCGCAACATTGGATGATGGGGAAGGGGGAAGGGAAAAGCAGCCTAATGTTAACAGCTCTTCAATTGACTTATTGATTTAGTTTTGCAGTTGTGTGCACTAAAGTGTTCCAACAACTTTTTGCGAGGATTGTAGGTAGTTCCCCAGACTAATGAGGCCCGAAAGGTACACCCAAATTTTTTTTGCGTAGCTTTTGACAAGCAAAAAAAAGGTCCCCCTGGATACCGACTGACATTAGAAAAATCAAAAGTAACACTTGTCTCATTTCCTCACTCTTCATTTTTATAGTCTCATCCAAAATTATGGGGTTTGGGTTAATTTTAAGATTGGGGTTTATGGTAAGTTCAACTGAGGTTGCATTCAAGATTTGAAATATATTTTTTATGGATAATTATGCTTTATTTTAAGTGCCTCACAATCACACAAAAGGCTCATATCGATATGAATTTCAATTTCTCAACAAAAATTACATTCCGTGCATATTACATTGTTACTGAATATTTAAACATTTTCACCAATTTTCTTTGGCGTTTTTAATAGAAAATATCACTGAGGGCCCCTTTTCTTTTCCCTCAACTGCCTCATTTCCCCATACTTTGCCTCTTTACCCCCAACATTTCTCATGGGCTTTGCGCATGCCACAGATGTTGTGATAGATATTGCAGAAAGGCATATAACTTAGGCCTATTTTAATGGTGTAAAACAGACTGTTTAGGCAGAAATTACATAATGAATCCTTGGGACAGAGCCCAGAACAGCAGGGCGATGTTGCAACTTTCGGTTTCAAAAAATGATATTCTCTGATACATATATTTGTTTTTCAATGGTTTTTTAAAAAAAATATTGGTCAGACAATGTCAGACCTGTCCGGGCGGTGCATGGCTACGCGCCTGATACCTTTATACACAAAAACACAAAATACACTCCCGGTCAAAAGTGTTTGCGCACAAAACCTTTAACCAGCCATACCTCGAGAACTGTTTATCATTTGCGTCATATTTTTTCGGATTTATAGTTTACATATATAGATCTAAAGACCTCAACAGGAATTGCATTTACCGCATTTGACAATATGACGTGCTAAACATACTGCATAATTTCTTCTGCACATTCAAAAACAGAGTTTAAATACATAACTGCACATGTTTTGGAAAACTTTGGACCTGAAAATGTTCTTTACGGTTACACGGTGATATCGAGCACTGAACTAATAAACTACACAGGTACATAGCAAAAGTGTGTGTGGTGTATTTTTATATGGTCCAGGAAATCGGCCATTTTTTATGGTTATTGAAGATCAAATATTAGAGGAATAGATTATTTATATTGGATACATTAGGCACCTATAAAAACATGGAATTTTTTTCAGAGTCTTGGTCGTTTGATATAAGAATTACGTTTTTGCTCGTATTTAAGCGTGCGCAAACACTTTTGACCGGGAGTGTACGTTTTTCCATTACATGTTTAGTGTACATGTACATGTCATAAATGCAATTTATAGGACTTTGATTACCACTGGACATGGGCTCTCTAAAATAGGATGCAGACATCTCACACTCAGTGAAAAGCTTTTATTTTCTTTGTCAGGATTTTTGGTTGGTCCTGGGAAGGGACTCAAAGTCATCGTATACCCTTTTTTGAAATTGTGAATTTTTTTTTCATTTTTGCAGGGGAAAAAAATCATGGAGTGGGTTCTCTAGAACCTGATTGTTTTGCAAATCCTATAAACAAGACTAAAGTAAGGATAAATGTGACCCGTCATATCAAAAGGTACCTTAAGGTCGGCATAGTAAATTACGAGATATGGGCCATTGAAGCTGAGCATAGTAAAAAATCATGTCCAAGGTCAAATTTCTAATTTCATCAGAAATGTTACCATTGAAGTGTATTCTAAGAACTATTCTATCATATTAATCAGGTTCCAACATCCAAAACATAAGACGAATGTTTTAAAAACTGAGATAAAAATCCTTTCTCCATTCAAGTTTTACCAGTACAGAAACTTTAAAACTTGATTTTCTCAGAACTATAGTTTTCTGAATCAGCCCGATGCCTTTTACCAATTTGGATGTAACTTTGCAATCAAACATCTAATAACCAAAAGCAAGGAGTCATTTTAAAGCTTAAAATAAAATCTTTTAGATGAGAAAAAAAAAAAAATCGATTTTCATTTTGAGACCTTTAAAGGTACCTATGACGGGTCACAAATGTCCACCATTATATCCTGGCCAGACCACCGATTTCCATCCAGTATTGAAGAACCTTGCCTGATATAATGTAGTCATTGCAAGTCACCAGGCAACACAGAAAAACTGTCTATGTATTTAGTGGATGTCTGGGCCTTGGGTAATGGTCATTTTTCATAAATCTGTCGTGCAAAGTAAAAACACAGTAGGTGCAAATATAAAACAAAGTAGACCATATTCTACTAAATGTAGAATTTTACTTCATTCTATTTCTATGCTAGAAGATTGTATGCATGCATGTCTGTTCAATATTGCCACTAGTTATGACAGAACATTGATCATCTCCTAGGGGGCCATTGTCATAACAAGGTGGACACCATGCGCGTACAAAAAAAGAGTAAAAAGGGTTGTTTTTTATGAACGGGCGATGTACTGGAGTACACTGGAAAGGGTATCAAAATTACAAAAATCTGGAAATAAAGGTATAGATTACAAAGGCTTGTTACTTGTTAAGGGTATGAAAATGAAATCTTTCTCATAAAAATGCCATTTTCAATCAAAAAGAACAATTGGCTGATTTCAGTTGCATTTAACTCTGTTATTTATGTTATGAGCAATATGTTGTTAAAAGGGCAATATAGAGACAAGAAGACTATAATATTTCATGGTAAACATTAATGAAAGACCTTGAAAAGGGTATGTTTCACGCTTGATTTGAAAATTGAATATACTTGTTTAGGGTAGGGGAAAACAGGACAAAATACTTGTTTAGGGTATAATATGAAAGGAGGATAATTACTTATTTAGGGTCCATTTTGAAAGGCCATGTACGAGCATGGTATCCACCTTGAAATGATAGTGTACCCCCCTCCCCCCGGGATCGTCTGCAGGAATCTCCTAGGTAAAAGGGAGTAGCTTCCATATAACCAGAATACACATACACCATTTTTACTTTCCATAGCAGAAATGATGCTGTGACATTAATCTTGACATCCCATTTGTTTTAAGTAAGCTTAAACCATGTAATGTGTTTGCCAATAATGTCTCTCGCTGTGCTGCATTCGAAATGGAATGAGACGTGAACGACGTGTTGTTGAACTTACTGTTGGTCAATATTTCGCATGCATGCTCAGTCTCGTGAGAATGGCGGTAAGGCCATGCTTGTTATGATATGGAATTAAGAGCAGGAAAATTTGCATGGTGGTGAATGGTCCCCATAGAGCCCGGGAGCATATCATAGAAAACAGCGCAAGGGTCTGATTTTGATCCACAGGCAGCATTTACTCAAAATATAAATGGACGGTGGCATGCACAACATGAAAACACAATAGAAAGTTCAGATTTTCTCAACTTGGTTTGCGTTCACGCAAATGATGTTGTATTTTTACATTGATATATCAAAATTGTTCAAAACTCCCATCTACACATGCTCGGTGCGTTTTCGCCGAGTCTGAATTCAGCTTTAGTTGCTAGATGGTCATCATCACCTTTTGTTTATTGTGTTTTTTTTATGGCTGGAATGTCTTCAAATGTCCCCTCAGCATGCCCCCTACCCAAACCAAATTTGTGTACCACTCCTCTTGAATTTATTGGATCCTTTTTAGCCCTGAGTTTACTAACCCAGATTTTTGGTATGGACACGATATAGATTTTGCTATCTCTTATAAAACGCTCTAGTAATGTCATTTGGATTTTTTAT
The DNA here is from genome assembly GCA_000969725.1 of Ophiothrix spiculata. Taxonomy (NCBI): domain Eukaryota; kingdom Metazoa; phylum Echinodermata; class Ophiuroidea; order Amphilepidida; family Ophiotrichidae; genus Ophiothrix; species Ophiothrix spiculata. The sequence goes on from JXSR01S002570.1 coordinate 139,719, forward strand.
GCTCCACAGCTAAATATTTCAAAGTAATGCCTCTGATAACATGTTCATAACACAAATTCAGTATGTTACATTAGGGCCCCACATTTTGCAATGAAATATTTAGGAGCGATTTGAAAATCAAGTACATACACTGTCGTCGGATACGAATGTAGGTATACAAGGTTTCCGCTAGAATCCATTGTGCCTTGGCAGTTGTTTTTAAGCTGAATCAAGGTGTATTATATGATTCAGGTGTGTATGCAGGTGCAAGCATCGTGCATAATACTAGCAAGGAGAAATTAAAGGAACACAAATGATATCATACTTGTATTGCTTATTTTCAGCAGATAATTTTGCGGCCTGTGCGCGTTATTGTGTCTATTACCAGGGTACCCATCTTCATTTCCTTTAACCCTAGTCTTACCAAGGTAATTTTTGTAACGTTTGTTATAACGTTTTGTTTATGAAATTGAAATTTAACCGTTACAAGTTAGGTTGTTTGGTACCATAGTATAGTATAAGGTCTCATACTTTCTATCGATACCAAAATCATTAAAATCAACTGAGGCGTTTCGTAATTATGACGTCATAGGTACTTTTGAGTCGGAAAATCACGTTTTTTGCCAATGGTAAAAAAAAATCAAAATGTTGCTGTAAAAGTTTCAAACATCAGAATTTTTTTAGTTTTTAAAGAAGGGGAATGTGTTTCAGGTCCATACCATGCAGATATTTTTCAAAATGGTGACTTAGAATATTCTGAGGTGGCAACCACCCCCCTTGACCTTCCGACTTTGACGGAACATCCTGACCCCCTGAAGGGGGCACCTATGATTTTTTATGACCGCAAATGGTGAACTTACAACTACCCATTTAATAGTCCTTGAATTGAATACGGTTTGCTTCATTTTAATCTATAGTGTATGACAAAAGTTATGATTTAATCAAATATTTGGTTGTATTTTTGTTTGGTACAATTTCATGATTATTGGTCACAAAAGCACAATTTCATGATCAATCTATATAAAACCTTGATATTTGTGCTAAAATGGGCTTATTTTGACTAAAAATTTGCGGGACAGTAATATCGGGACGGTAAAAGCAGTAAACTATCGTTCCGATATTTTAATTTTTGTCCCGCCAGCGTCCATATTTTTCGAGCCAGGGATGGGCGAGTGCCCCCCCTGCCCCCCGCTTCGTACGGCACTGGAAACACATTCAAAAACTAGTAAGCTGTATACAGTATTTTTATGTTGATGGTACTTCTAAGATGTGTTTTTTCACTTTCAACTTGTTTAGGCTTTCGCAAAGGAAACCCAACTTGGTACTTGGTACCAAGTAAGCTAAAAAAGGAAGCTTGTCTTCAACAGGGCTCCAAGATGTTTTTAAAATTCAGTTTTGAATGCAGGAGGAAGACCGGAGTACGCGGAGAAAAACCTGCAGAAGAGAGCATGGACTGAAAACCAAATGCACATAAAGTGCCGGGCGCGGGACTCGAACGCGGGACCTCATTGGTGCAAGGCAAGAGAACTACTGCTGCGCCAACCCTCTCCCCCAAACTTTTCATATTCAAGTTCAGTATTTCTGAATAAAACTTAAAATGTTGGAGGAATGCATGAATATTGTGAATCTGCAAACACAAATCAATTTCACCAAATTTGACCTTAGCATGCACAGAGTGTCCACGAATGATTTATACCTGGTTTCAAAAAATCGGAATAAATACTAAATCGTAATTTTTCATAAAACCAACAGCTTTTCTGGTTGCCATATGTCAAATGTGAAGTTTCTAGGTGGGTTTCCCTTAAGCACGTTACACCCAATAAACTGGTCATTGTAAAGCTGTTCAACCGTAACCCAAATTGTTATTTCATTCTCAAGGACACCCTTTATATCCATCACAGTCAATCAATAAAACCTAAATTTTATTTTACGTTTTAACTTTAGAAAAGTAAAAGAGGGTTTCAATAGTCAGTTTTTCCTATTTAAGTTTAACAATTTCTCTGATTACAATTTTACAAATTCGCAAAACATACACTGTTTAGAAAAATCTCTATAACTTTCCACAGGAACATGCGATTTGAAAAATTCAAAATTCTTCAGAAACCTAAAGACATGCTTAACTTGAAAATATTTGACCAAAACCTTACCCACTGGACCATAAAAAAATCCAATAGACGGGTATAAATCATTCATGGACACTGTATTTTCACCTGTCGCGCAAAATGAAGTTTGTTGACTTTACTGCTGATTTGAGCTGGACAATCACATATGGTCTTCACTCATTAGAAGTTACGTACAAGGTTGTAAATAGACAACAAATCAAGAAGTCTAGTCAAGTTCCTAGATATTGACTTTAAGATGCCCTTATTGTTCAATCTCCCGGTGTCAGAATACACTGTAATGATGATCACCGATCAACAATCGGGTCATGCACAATTAACGCAGAAAGGGCTCACAAGTCTAGAGTTACATGTCATGTCTGGAAAGCAACTTGTATGGTCAGAGGCCGGCATGGCTGACATGGATTGTATTCACTTGTCCACTTTGTAACAGATTAAGGCTTAAGGGCTGGTTTAGAGTCCGTATAGTAGAGAATATTGAGGCCAGTATGGCTGACATGGATATACATGCAATGTTTTTACTTGTCCACTTTGTAACAGATTAAGGCTCTAAGGGCTGGTTTAGAGTCCGTATAGTAGAGAATATTGAGGCTAGTATGTCTGACATGGATTTGTAAAAGATTAAGGCTTAAGGGCTGGTTTAGAGTCTGTATAGTAGAGAATATTGAGGCCAGTATATGACTGACATGGATTTGTAACAGATTAAGGCTTAAGGGCTGGTTTAGAGTCCGTATAGTAGAGAATATTGAGGCCAGTATGTCTGACATGGATACATGCAATGTATTCACTTGTCCACTCTGTAACGCAGTGGTGGGCAACCTTTTTACTACCGCGGGCCAAAAAAAAAAGTTCAAATATTTTTTGCGGGCCGCATCTCCTGGTACTAAAAGAGCTACAGTCTCTCTTGCATTTTAAAAGGTGCGTCAATCCAAAGTTCCATCAAAAATACTCTGAGAAATGAACCTTTTTAAACTTTAACCTCAAAAAGTTCAATGTTCCTAATACACACCTATTGCCCTCCTTTACTGCAAAATGTCACTATGAATGTCCCTATGTTTGATCTCCAGAAGGCAAAATAGCACTTCATTTTCAAATTTTCCTGGGGTAGTATCAAGGAAAGTTTTCCCTACCTTGTTACTTCTGTTGCAAGTTAATAATTAGCAAAAACATACTTTGAAAAACCTCAAGGAAGACCTGGGACATTCTCTTTGCTCAGTGTGGGAAACGAATTTCCTTACTCGTCTATATAAAATGTATTTCGGTCATAAAAAGTTTGTATCAACTATTTGCAAATAATTTGATAGTTAACCCGTCAAAACATCAGCCACCAAAAATATTGCTACTGTTGGTGTACTCCACTACATCCGATGTTTTCGAAAATACAAGCTTTAGTTAATTTAGAATGAATATTGTGTATGTTAATATTTTTATTTATTGATTTATATTCAAACAATTTTGTTCAACTTTGGAAGAATAAACCAGATTTCTGAGATGAAAAGTTCATTCCGTGCGCAATATGGCTTTTTAATTTGGGGCTACCCTTTTACACATTAATTTTTTTCTTTGTGGGCTTGGCGGGCCGCACAAATTGAGCTCGCGGCCCGCGGGCTGTAGGTTGCCCACCACTGCTGTAATGGATTAAGGCTTAAGGACTGGTTTAGATTCCGTGTAGTAGACTCACCACCAGGTATACACTGTATGCAGCGCCCAATGAAGGAGCATTCGCACAGGGGACCCTAGGCTTTGCGTGACTGTCCGACCACGGAGCAATTAGAGTAAAGTTTCTTGCCCAAGGAAACAAGGAGACGAAAACCGCCCAGCCCGGGGCTCGAACCCACAATCTCTGTATTACGAGTAGAGAGTATTGAGGCCAGTTTGTCTGACATGGATACATGCAATGTATTCACTTGTCCACTCTGTAACGGATTAAGGCTTAAGGGCTGGTTTAGAGTCCTTTAGTAATAGTAGAGAATTTTGAGGCCAGTATGTCTGACATTGATATACATGCAATGCATTCACTTGTCCACTTTTTAACAGATTAAGGCTTAAAGCAATACTATAATGTGTTAAAAATGAAGTACCCCTTAGAATTGCTACACACCAAATTTTATAAAGATAAATTAACTCGCACCCATAATCCACTGATTGTTACTGATCAGTATGATCAGAAGCAAATTTGTTTCAGTAGTGATAATTTATTTATTTTTTGATGCAAATATAATAGGTCAATACTACTTAAAGTTCAGTATCATATTTGAGGCTGAAGACATTGTATATGATTTTGCAGTTTACATTTTGTATTTTTGACCTGAAGTCCTGAAATTTGACCTAAATAAATCTGAGGATTCTAGTCACCCATGGTTTAATGTGGCATCCTTGTATGAACTATTTCTTTAAATGGTATGTTGGTTGGGTGTAGTAAGAGTAAAAATGACCAAAGGCCACCTTTACTGCTGTTTTATTTGTGTATGGTCACATGTGACCCGCCATATTGAAAGGTACCTTAAGGACCCTGTTAAGCCTTCATTTTCAGAAATGGGTTATGGACTGTAACTCAGCGACGAATAATTAAATCCAAATCAAAGTATACATTTCTAGAAGTGGATTTGCATACTGAACATGATGGTCAGCTTATTTTTGGACCAAAATGTAAAATTATTGCCCTAAGGTCAAAAAAAGGTCAAAAAATCATGTTTTTGGCCCAAAATTTTACGGGAAAGCTATCTAAATTTTGCTTTGGTAAAATTTTTAACCATTTTATTTTTTAGAATCTAGAAAGCAATGTCTAGGATCGCTTTTCTCAAATTTTTGATTCTTATCTTATTTTTTGAAATATTGCCAAAAATAGGTCAAAATGTGGCATATTTTGCCAAAAATGGTGTCAGGAGTGGGATTTTTGACATTTTTGGGACCAATTTTTGGCGATATCTCAAAAACTAACAAAAAATTCAAAAATTTGAGAAAAGCAATCCCAGATATTGCTTTCTAGATTTTAAAAATTAAATTGGTAAACAATTTTACCAAAGCAAAATTTAGATAGCTTTCCCGTAAAATGTTGGGCCCAAAACATGATTTTTGGACCCTAGGTCCAAAATTACGCATTTTGGTCCAAAATTGACCTGACCATCATGTTCAGTATGCAAATTCGCTTCTAGAAATGTATACTTTTATTTGAATCTAATTATCCGTTGCTGAGTTACAGAGCAATAAAAATTTAAAGGGGCATTGGACAAAATTTTGAAATTTTGTTTGTGGGTGATTTACACTTCCCATGTTAGAAAATAACAGTCAATTACCAGATATCGAGAAAATTTGTTCAAAACCTTCAAAAAAGTCAAACAATTTGAATTTTATTTTATTTGTTGATTTTGGGTATGAGGCTATTCTCTAAACGTATTTATTGATGCTACACAATGAGAAAGAGCCAAAGATTTGTTTGTAAAATTTCCTTTCACATCATAGATTGCCGAGAAAAATCAAAAGAAATTTTCAATTTTCATTAGATCTCTTGAAAAGGCCAATTCTAGAAATTCAACTATAGAGGGCAGTAATTATCGTTGTCGACAACGATAATTAAAAATAAGAGAATATCTAAATATTTTGATATATAGGGTTTGAATTTGACAATGAAACTTTGCATGGTGTCATTATTACCACTAATACTTCGAATGATGAAAAAATCTCAAAATGTTTGGGGAAAAGTTTGGGGATGATGCTGAACTTGTCCAATGCCCCTTTAAGGTTGGCATAGTAAATTACGTAATACAGGCCTTTGAAGCTGAGCACAGTCACAAATCACGTCCAAGGTCAAATTTTTAATTTCATTAGAAGCGTAAATACACAGTAACAGCTCAGTGAGTATGAATGAACTAATGGAATGTTAAGTGAGGTCAAATTACTATACTGCTGTGCATTTGTATGGGAAATATATTGAATTTTATGCTAAATCAAACTGTATTATTGGTGTGAAAACCTCAAGTGACCAAAGATTTGTTTACATATTCTTTGAGCTAGTAGTGTGACCTTTTTCGAGGTAATTTTAATTATCTGGTCGTTTCAATAATAAATGTACTGTGTCAGATATGTTCAATGGGAAATGGTTCTCATTGTTGGTTGATTTGAGCTATTGATTTCAAATTTTGAATGGAATGTGGGAAGTACTTAAAACACACTTGAGCGTTACCTTTGAAGTGCAATCCATCCTATTAATCAGGTTCCAACATCTAAAACATAAAGAAAAAAATAATTAAAAACTCAGATATAAATCCTTGAGATCTCTCCATCAAGTGTTACTAAGTACAACAATTTTAAATTAAGTTTTCTCAGAAATATAGTTTCCCAAATAAGTCCAATGCATTTTACCAATTGGATGTAACTTTGCAACCGAACATCCAATAACAAAAAGTAAGGAGTCATTTTAAAGCTTAAAATAAAATCTTTTAGATGAAACAAAAAAATCAATTTTGATTTTGGGACCGTTAAGGTACCTTTCAATATGGTGGGCCACATATATTTGACCATTCATGGGGAAGACACTGCTACTTACCTGCTTGTTGTGTTTTGCTGCTCACCGTGTAGCAAAGAAAGCTGTGATCTGTGACGATAGTCAGATGTGACAGAAATCTTAATGGGTTTCTCACCAGCCTGTCACCAGCTCCCCATCTCATATGACACAATGATATCCATCCGATTGACGGACATACACCCAGACGTGATGATGACATGCCATTAGTCTCAATCTATGATTAAGCTTATAAAACTTGCATGGGTTGTAAGTGTTGGTTTTAGCAGGATGATATCCGTCCATCATGGTCAGTTTTATATAAATATCTGCAGAATTTTTTAAAGGAGCAATTCATGATCAGCAGCATCATATCCAAGGCCATGCACCTCTTTCAAAATTTTTAACTTTTACATTTTAAGAATTCTTGACTTGACTGGTATAAACAAGGCCCGTATTCCAGAAAGGAGTTTAGCTAAACCACGGTTTTAATTCTCCTCAACCGCACGGCTCATTGAACTGTTCCACTTGAAAGCTGCAATGGTATGTATTATTCCTGGACAGTTGATGTTGAGTTAAACAATTGTTTAGCTAAACGCCTTTCTGGAATACGGGCCCAGTTGAAGGTGTAAGAGGGATTTAGCATCATGTTTAAAAACTTTAGAAATTAGTTATACTTATCAACTAATTATTTTTCCCTTAACTCATAATTCTGTAACTTGGCATGATGTGTTAAAAACAAGTTGATGTCAATCATGCCAAAAATTTGTCCACTTGATAGTTTTAAAATGCTATAAATTCTGTTGGTGTCCAAAAGATTTGTCCACAACTTTTCCAAGATACTACAATTTTGAAGCCATTTTTTGACCATGTACAGCTGGCCAGCTAGCCAGCATTTGAGACTCGATTCCATGATGATTATGAAGAAGTCAGATTTCAAGTGTGATTCCCATAGAATATTCATAGCAAGATGTCTGAGGAATGATGCGTCTATAAATAGTGGAGAGCAAATCTTGTTAGGCTCAGCATCCCTGTGGAAAAGGACTGCTTTGTCCTCCCACACAAAAACAAAAAGGATGACAGTGTACTTTAAGATAGGAAAACGATTCATTTAATTTACAGGAATGGAAATATGTTTTCCAGCACAAATATGTTTTCCAGCACACATCATCAAGTGAATTATATCAAATCAAAATCAATTTATTTCCAGTCTTGGCCATAATAGTGAAGCGCCGATATAGAGGGTACCAGCGTAATGAAAACTCTCAGTTCTAAAGTCATGCTACATAAAGCTTGTCCCAATATTAATGCAATGAGCATATAAAAAATATTTAGAATAGTTTCCAAAAAAATTAAATCATAGTAATATATGTTTTTCAAAAGTGGAGTAATTAGTCTACAAAATTCTTTTTGTCCCGTTTAATTTTACAACTCTAGTCCAAAGAAAGCCTTTCCAATCTACTTTGGTCCGATTTGTAAGATTAGATTTCAAGCTAAAGAAATGCACAACTTGAAATGAGGAGAAAATATGGCGGTATTCTGCAACCAGCTAGAGCACAATCAATCAATCTTACCTAACCTGTACCTAACATTAAGTGATATTTTAAGTTCATCTTTAACTGAAGCAGGTCAAATTTTTCAATTAAAGGGGCAATTCATGATCCACTTTTCACCCTCAAGGTCACCTCTATCAAATTCGAGTTTTTTAGCTTATAAGAATCCTCAAGTGGTGTATGTTACGTTCCCCAAACCATTCTTTTATATGTGTTTGCATTTTTGAGAAATGCAAGAAAATGTGTCATTTTCTAATTATTGTCGGGGCCCCGACA
>JXSR01S002570.1:180410-192618 GCA_000969725.1 Ophiothrix spiculata
CAAATTTACAAAAATGCTTAAAATGGAACATTTTGAATGGTCGATCCTAAACTAATTTTAGTGATTTTGAGAAAGTTCAATTAAAAAAAAACTTATGGTGTTTTGTTGTTTGGGGGTCCTGTTTGTGGGACTTCTGTACTTTTTGGTGGACCTTATTTGGGGTGGACTTAACTCTAATTGCTCCGTGGTTCGGATAGTCACGTTAAGCCGTTGGTCCCCTGTGCGAATGCTCCTTCTTGGGGCGCTGCATGCAGTGAATACCTGGTGAGTCTATGATGTCGGCAAGGCAAATGGCCTTGGGAAAAATGGCAAAACGTTGTGTGCATGTTGTTGGTACCGAGCATGTGCGGACCTCACTGATGTTTAACCAGTAGCCCAGAGGTAGCCAGCACCCAGAGATAGTTCCTCGTGCTGCTAAAACTGCTACATTGTGTCTGTGCTCTAAAATTCATACAATCTTAGTACCTTCAACGTACGGGTCGTATGATTGTGCCTATGTTTTTGCTCGCAGACAGCATGTACGTGCATGTACGACGGGTTGTGACCACCGCTTTAGCTAGTGCTTCCCATGTTTGTGGAATAACCACTTTTAGGCCAAAAAAAATTGTTGTGTTGCCCTCAGCGACCGACCCTATTCAAAAAAATTTTAAAAATAGGGTCGGGAAAGCACCCAATTTTGCTCATATTGGGTGTTTTTTTGAAAAAATATTTAGAAAATAGTGGAAAATGCACCCAAATTTCATAATTTAGGTGCTTTTTAAAAATATTATTTAAAAAAAAATATTTACCGACCGACTCATTTTTTCAGAAATTCCACTTGAGGGCAACACAACAAATTTTTTCCCTTGGTCTTTTAATATATTTCAGCACCTTACAGTGGTATACTTTAGAACTGTACATATTCCAAGTCTCTTGGAAAACATGGATTTTTAATGAAATTTATGTGGTATTTTTGTTTAAGGTCAACATTTTCTTTATCTGGAAATTTACATATACAAAGTGTGACATGTAAATTTCCCAATATTTTTAACATTCCTCATGCCCTGGCATGCTTGCATTTGCATTGGTAAGCTGCGCTTATGTTCACAGTACAAACATTAATGAAACTCATTACATCAATGTAACATTATATTCACTTAAAGCACTCATATTTCTTATGGATGAACCGTGACATACATTTCACCGTATTATTTTTCTTTGATAATAAACAAATGTTTTGATTTCAAACAACACAAAATGAATTGGCTGAATATAACAATCATGTTTGCTAGACGAAGAACAATGGCATATATTCTAACATGCAAGTTGTGCTAAAGCATCAGCAAAGGTGTCAACCCTTTTATTAAAGGAAATTAAAATGTTCTGTTTTATAACATTTCATACTATTGCTTCATTAGCAACACAAACATTTCAAGCCAAATGGGGGGGAAATCAGACCATTTAATTATTTAAAACTTTCCATTTTTAAATGGGAAAGGACAATTGATTTGGTTTGTTCAAATTCATAGTTTACAAATTGTTCATTCAGAAACAAAAAAAGGTCAGCATATTTGAGAAGTTTATCATTATGTTTATCTAATGATCCTGATGAACCTCTACAATAACGTACAGCGGTTATTCCAAATTTCTTGGAAAACATGGATTTTTTAATGAAATTTATGTGGTATTCTATCTGGAAATTTACATATACAACATGTGACATGTAAATTTCCCAATATTTTTAACACTTCTCATGCCCTGACATGCTTGTATTTGCATTGGTAAGCTGTGCTTATGTTCACAGTACAAACATTAATGAAACTCATTACATCAATGTAACATTATATTCACTTAAAGCACTCATATTTCTTATGGATGGACCGTGACATACATTTCACTGTATTATTTTTCTTTGATAATAAACAAATGTTTTGATTTCAAACAACACAAAATGAATTGGCTGAATACAACAATCATGTTTGCTAGACGAAGAACAATATGGCATACACTCCCGGTCAAAAGTGTTTGCGCACCCTTAAATATGGGCAAAAACTTGTGTTTTTATAGGTTCCAATATAAATAATCTATGTTTCCTTTGATATTCGATCTTCCATAACCATAAAAATGGCTGATTTCCTGGACCATATAAAAATACACCACACACATTTTTTTGATATGTACCTATCTATGTAGTTTATTATTCAATGCTCGTTATCACCATGTAACCGTAAAGAACATTTTCAGATTATAAGTTTTCCAACAAATGTGCAGTTATGTATTTAAACTCCGTTTTTATTAGCAGAAGAAAGTACACAGAATGTTTAGCACGCCATAATTTCAAATACAGTAAATGCAATTCTTGTTGAGTGTTTTAGATCTTTGTATGTAAAATATAAATCTGAAAAAATATGACGCAAATGATGGATGGTTCTTGAGATATGGCTGGTTAAAGGTTTTGTGCGCAAACACTTTTGACCAGGAGTGTACATTCTAACATGCAAGTCGTGCTAAAGCATCGGTAAAGGTGTCAACCTTTTATTAAAGGAAATTAAGATGTTCTGTCTTATAACATTTCATACTATTGCTTCATTAGCAACACAAACATTTTGAGGCAAATGGGGGGAAAATCAGACCATTTCATTATTTAAAACATTCAATTATTAAATGGGAAAGGACAATTGATTTGGTTTGTTCAAATTCATAATTTACAAATTGTTCATTCGCAAATGAAAAAAAAAGTCAGCATATTTGAGTTTTCCAGTTTTTGTTAACTTATTTTAATCTGATGATGGCGCTAATACCCTAGTCCCATTTTTTTGTGGCGAGATGTAATCATGAGGTGATTGCTATACCCCGCAACATTGAACTGTAGTTGATTACAATTATTATTAAGCTTATTCTTTGTTTGGAGGTTATGTACCATTAAGCGCTAGTAAGGTGAAAACTATGTCTCTTCTAACCTGTTTTCTATTGTTGACCATTAGAAGATTTACAAAAAGAAATGATTTCATGATAAGTAGCACAAGAAGTCATAGCCCGTAATGAGGTTTACAAAATTGTAACTTTCCCGCTTCCAAATGTTTTGTAAATGTGAATTGACCAAACAAAAATGCTTACATGGACCAGTGGATGCAATGAAAAGGAATTACAATTTACAAATACACTAATTTTACAACAAATTTGCTTACAACAGATTTGAACCCAGGCATATTGCTTCTCATTTTTAGATGTTGTTGAATTGGTGCATGAGATTAAGGCTCCCGGCCTCCAAAGCTGTGCATATCACAAGATGGGCCCAGTGAAACTGAAATTAGCCACAAGGTTTTATTATTGTACTTTGATATCGATTTCATGACTTTAAGGCCAGGGGTAGCACCAGGTCAAAAAGTTTAGGGGTCCCTGGAGACAACCAAGCTATACAGTAAATGCAAAAAAAGGCAGAAATAATGAGTCCCAAGTGGTTTTGGGTGAGTCCGGGACTCACATTATGCATCCTAGCGCTACCCATGTTTAAGGCTACTGTTCTTTGAGAATATTGTGACAATTAAGGCAAATTTAGGTATTGAACCGGCATCAAATATTTGTTACCTGTTTATACTTTTTGTTCAATCATATTTATTTATCAATAGCCTAACCTAATCAGTTGAAAATCAAAGAACCAACTTTGGACATCACGCAAGTGTATCATCATAGCCTTTTTGCCATCAATTGAAATTGTAATTTTGGTTTGTTCTTTCAATGTTCTTTTGCAGTAAGAACTGCAGTGTCTTAGAAGTCCACCTTCTTACATCCTTGATATGCCATTTTGTTATTCTTTCCTCTTGTTTGTTTGTCTGATTCTTCTTCATCCAAATCAATCCCAGCTATAGGCTGCATATTCCTACCCCTGCCAAACACATAAACTATAACATTATTGAGATGGGTTATCACTGTATATGTGATGACTCACCCCGAAAAGGGGGACTTAACGACAGAACACATTTCAAGAAACAGGTGAAAATAGGCGGCAACAAATAAAGAAAATATTAAGAATTTCCAGCAGATTTTCTGTTGTAAAATTTGATCGCCTTGATCAATTTCAACAAGTAAGGTGTCATATTAAAGCTTAAAAAATGCTGTAACAGATGAAATGATAAATTCAAAATTGATATAATCTGCAAAGTCCCCCCTTTCGGGGTGAGCCATCACATATAGATTAAAATGTCCAGGCACAAGTACTCAGTCAGCCTCTAGTGTGAAACTCATGCTTTCTATGAATGATGCATGACGCGCCAACCTATGACCATTTATCATACATACCTAGTCAAAACATGTAGCATATGTATTGAATTCTTGCACGGGAAATGCATCTTACGACGATGTATGACGTTTGAAATTTCACCAAGCGTGAGATCATCCGCTTCCATGGAAATATTATACTTAAAGTAGAACATAAACTGCATAAAATTGTCATGCAGGCACTAAAGCACTTATGGTGTTATGACTGTGACATGTTGAAGGGATATTGATATTGGTATAAAGCTTCGGGGCTATTGCGTATCGTTAGTCGAGAACCCTCTCTGTCAGTCTTATTATCAGTTTCAATGAGAACTTTGTAATAACCATGTCTTGCGGTGTTGAGCTTATGGAAACAAAGAAGAAACGAGGGAGTAGTAATATGACGGCTGATACGAATGACAGCAGGGCTCCTATTATTGGAGGTACGTTAGTAACTTTGTGTCTATTATACAAGGACTTGGATCTGCAAGGGGACTTAGATCTAGAGCTACCTTTCTTTTGGTTCAGTGGTTACCTTCCAACATGTCTTGCTTTCCTGATGTTATCAATGAGGTCCTCTACACAGGTATGCCGTCAAATCCATCTGTTTTGTTTGTTGTCACAAATGGTGAAACCAAGCATAACCATGATAACACATAAAGATGCGAACAAGTAGCATGCAAAGTATGGATATTAGCTTTAAGTGCTTTTAGGAAAGGCACTAAGTAATAGACACAATCTGGTTTTCTCAGAACAATAGCTTTATTCTAAGCAAACATTGTCGAGCTGATTAATTTTTAGGAAGTGGCTATAGACACGATGATCGTGTCAATAGCCTTGATCACCCAAAATGGCTATAGACACAATGATCGGGTGTGAGAAAGTGAACGTCTATGGAGCAGATAGGCGAAAAGCACAATCAACACCAGAGGCTGGTTAGGTGATGGGCACTCACTGAAATCTTATTATGGCGCAGGGTTTTATTTTTAACGCTATTTAAATAGGTTCATTGTTTTTGTTTGTTCTTTTTTTGTTTTGCTTTGTTTGTTTTTGTTGTATATTGTTGTTGGGTTTTTTTGAGAAAAACTTTTCTTTTTGTTTGGCCTTAGATGTACAAAATGCCTATTTACACATTTGGCAATTGGCTAAATAAGATGTACAAAACAACTTATTACACAGTGAAGTGCCCATTCAACCTATCATCGAGTGAACAATGTGATGACCTTGTCAATATCCGAAATGGCCTAGACACAATGGGTGAACAATGTGATAATCATGTCAATATCCTTGACCTAATCTTTTAAGTTTTAAAGCTATTGCCACAATATTAATTTGACCAGGTACGAAACAAACAAGTTTGGTGTGGATCATTCTGCCACTTTGTATGAAATTTTTAAAGGCCTCTGTTTGCAAAATTGTGTCTGTAGACCCAGAATTTTGTTAAAATGGTTAAAAAATTTATCATTATTAATCGTAATTTGCCATTCACAAATTTGCAGCCAGTTGTGAGGTTGCGATCACATAGAACTATACTTTTTGGGTATACGGTGCACGATTTTACTTTGGCACGCATATAGATTCAATAAAACATGTGAATCTGATGCTACCGGGTCACATAAGAGGGCACTATTTGAAAAAATGAATAGCTCACCATGCCTGTATAACATATAGGCATCGAATAGCGTATAGCATATACTGTATATTTCTATGTGATCGCAGCTTTAGACAATCATAAGAGTAAGAGTAATACTTGTTGGTACAATAGGCTAGTTCAAATGTTTTTGATAATGCATTACAATGCATTTTTAAGCTTTTGTAAAATATTTTGTTAACCCATTATTCTATTCACTGGAGTCAATAAGTGTAGAGAATCCCACTTGATTGTTTGTAGTCCATAACAATTCTTTTGTGTTTGCCCAAGCGAAAGCAAAAGCAAATAGCCTTGGCTAGTTTGCTTTCGTAAAAGACAATAAACTATCATCTACTTTGATTGACAGGTCTCTTTTAAGCCGTAAGATTAATTTGATACTTCTTTTGTCAATTACAATTTTGTTAAAAATTGTAAACTAAAACCTTTGTCTTTTAATGAGATAATTTTACGAAGCATTTGAACAGACGTAATGGAAGGGACTTGTCACAGGGAGCTGTAATACGTCGATCCTGGGTTTACACCCGGAAGTCAATCTTTACCAAAATTTTAGCCCAAACACAGTTTTGCCTATAAAAATAATAAGCCATGACATTATAGCTCCAATTTATAGCGGGTGATTTGTATTGTTGTTTGGGATGGGTGGTATAGTGCGCATCCATTTCACGCTTATTTGGGTGCATCGTTGTGCTTTACCAGTGCATTGTGGGATTAAATTTCGGTAAAGATTGATTTCCGGTTGGGAAACCCAGGATCGACGTATTAAGAGTTCTTGTGAACTGTAAGGCTGCGATCACATACAAGTATACGGTATACAGTATTCGCTATACGCTATTCGATTGCTATATGTTATGCAGGCTTGGCAAGCTATTCAGTTTTTTTCCCGAATAGTGCCCTCTTATGTGACCCGGTAGCATCAAATTCACGTTTTCGGTTGAATCTATACGCCTGCCTAAGTGAAATTGTGCACAGTATACCCGAATAGTATAGTTCTATGTGATCGCAGCCTAACTGCAGTGTTTTGAGTTTGTATGTTTGGACAACATGAAGATTGAAATTGATTTTTTTATTCACCAACTCCTATTGCCTTGACTAACAGTCTACAAAGATCTATAAAGCTGAAGCTAATAAAATGCAATCTCATTTAAAGGTACAGAGTATGTATTGGTCATTGTAAGGAAGATTTTAGTTAAGTTGCCATCACTTATCGAAAGAGTACAAAAGAGGCTCAACCGAGTATTAAAAATGGCAAAATCGGCTGAGCAAAATTTTAGAGTTTGCTCATAATTCTGAAGGAGTTTTCAAAAGAGCTGCGAGCGCGCTGCCTATAGTCAGTGATAATGGTATTGGAGTGCGAGAGGTACCAGATTCAAAACCAGAACCCGCCATTTTCAACTTGGAGATTTCCGAGAAGATTTAAATGGAGAAGTGGCGTAGGGGGTTAGGATTATAGCAGGGGCAGATTAAGAGGGGGTGGAGCCAGCATGCACCCCTCTTATTTTGGTGGAGCGCCAAGGAGCCGCCAGCACGAGACTCGTAATACAGAGGGTGTGGAACTTGAGTTCGCGAGCACCGGTGTCGGCACTGCCGGTCGGACCTTGTTTCCTGGGCAAGAAGCTTTACTCTAATTGCTTTGTGATTCTGAAGTCATGTAAAGCCGTTGGTCCCCGGTGCTAATGCTCCATCTAGGGGCGCTGCATACAGAGTATACCTGGTGAGTCTATTCCTTGAAAATTGCGTCAAGAACAGCAGCAAATGCATGATTTTAGGTATATTCGAACAGTTCTACACCCTTCAACACCTTATGTTTACAGAGCAACACCTGATTTTGAGTGGGCGCTGACGTCCTGTCAAAATTGCGCCCCCTCTTTTGAAAATTCCTGGATCCGCCCCTGTATATATCAAAAGTCTCTCAGGGGATGCCCTTAATCAAGCAGTTATGGTTTTTGGTCAGAATAAAAAACAATATTTCAAGTTCTCAGGCTTGATCAGTTTTTGAGAGATTCACATTTTTGTATCAAGTTTTGAATACTGTAAACCCTAATATTTTCGCGCACAGCTAATATTTTAATCATTTAGTGCATTTTAATTTTCGCGCTGTGATGTATTTTATGTGCGGCAGATATACATACCACCATTTTCGTGCTACATTTATTTTCGCACTAGACGAGCTGAGCTAAAAGTGCAAAAATAAATGTAGCGCGAAATATACCACTTATACAGTAGTTGTGGTTCTTAAGAACTATTTCTTCTTTGGCCAAGGATATTGACACGATGATCTTGTCAATAACCTTGCCCAAAATGGCTATAGACACGATGATCGTTTCAGTAACTACGCCCAAAATGGCTATAGACACGATGATCGTTTCAATAACCTCGTCAAAAATGGCTATAGACACGATGATCGTTTCAATAACCTCGCCCAAAATGGCTATAGACACGATGATCGTTTCAATAACCTCGCCTAAAATGGCTATAGACACGATGATCGTTTCAGTAACTCAACCAAAATGGATATAGACACGATGATCGTTTCAATAACCTCGTCCAAAATGGCTATAGACACGATGATCGTTTCAATAACCTCGCCTAAAATGGCTATAGACACTTTAATCGGGTGTGAGAAATTAAGTGAATGGCCCCATCTATGGAGCCGCCGATGCTTAAGTGGATGGCAACAAAAATAGTGGAAGGAGGAAGGTGACTTGCATTGGTAATATGACAACTTTGCTCCCCATTATTTTCTTCCTCTTGTTTGTTTTACTCCTCTCTTTTGGTCTGCCACGGAAAGGACAAAAAGGCAACTTCACATTCTGAATAACATCAAAAACTCTCCCCGTTGTATTTTACCAATCAATGCAAGTCACCTTCCTCCTTCCACCATTTTTATTGCCCTCCCCTTCAGCATCAGTAAGCATTGGAGTCTCATCGGCTCCATAGCCATTCACTTTCTCACACACGATCATCGTGTCTATAGCCATTTTGGGCGAGGTTATTGACACGATCATCGTGTCTATAGCCACTTCCTTCTTTTTTAGGACCATGTTCAAATAAACATTTTTTTTCATTTGAAGTAAAATGATTGAAGAAGTTCACAAAACATAATAGTAGCAATTACCCATAAAACTCTCGATTTGTGTTCTCTTGGCATGCTAGGAGAACACAACAGAATATGCCCATGAATAGCCCATGTAACCTATTTGATACCATGTATTAATTTTTGTCTAAGGCTTACGTAATTCATGTGCCCTATACCTCTCTCAGCAAAAACTAGGCCTAGATTGATAAGTTTGTGTAATGAAACAGTAATCCTGGTAATAAAATAACCTCAGATTGCATGATTAAAGCTTCACAAATTATGTTCATTACAGTCAGAGAAGCTTACAGGTGCTGTGCATGCCATGAGCCAACTTTGTTTGCTTTGAAAGATGTAACAATTTCCTACAGATAATTATTTACAGAACTAGGACAATTTTATATCAGGAGGCGAGGTTCCTTGAATCTTATTTCATCACTTATAAACAAATGCTTTATTGCACATTACTGTACCTAAACATGCCATATTTGTCTTAAAACAGAAAAGCCATGATTTTCAATTCAAGATTCAACTTTTCAGTCCCATTCTGGAGGCGACGCGTATGTAAGGCTCGAAAGACCCCATTTTTCAGCGTAGCTGTCACCCAAAGACCCCTATTTTTTTGCAATTTTATGTGCTCTCACCAAAAGACCCGATGATTTTTTAAAATTTTTCTCTCATCGAATGCCAAATGTCGCTCATTGAATGCCAAATTTCGCTCACCGAATGCCCAAAATCCGCATTTTTTACCACTGAGCCCTCATATTTTTGTATTTTGCTCTCACCAAATGCCAAAAATCATGTTCTCACCCAATGACCCCTCATTTTTTGAGCCTGTGCTCTCACCGAATGCCCCAGCCTGTCGGAGTGCGGGCCTTACACCCGTATCCATTTCATATTTGACTGCCCCCGGGCTTTTATACACAGTGTGTTTCCATTAGACAAAAAGTGGTTGTTCTCCTGTTAATCTAAAAAGATAGGGTCTCACCGATGTTTGATGGGTTCATTTATTACTTTTTTGACAGAAATGCACTCTTACAATAAATGCAGGTACTTAAATGTGTTTAAATTAGTTCTGGAATTAGGTTTTGAACTATATTTTTTCCATAATTTGAATTTTATCTCAAGATTATGCTAGTTTTAGATCAAAATATACATTTAAATTAAAGGACAATCTACAAGATCAACACAAATGTTTTCCCCAAACATTCTCAGATGTTTGCATCATTTGAAGTGTTAGCATAAAGGCCTAGATATAGTTTGTCATTTTTACCATCTTGAAAATCCATAGAGCTGAATGCATATTGACCTCGAGTTCCTAGACGATATTATCGATCGGAATAATCCGCTGAAACTACAAATAGAATGATAAAAAATCAAGACGGTGATAAAAATTCCAAATGAAAATGTTTCTCTTTGGAGAAAATTCAAAGGAGTCAGAAAATCTTTTCAGCAGAATAAAATCCACAGTTACCTGTCAAGGACAGAATTCAGATTATAATGAAAAGACTAAGGTAATTATGGTATTGTTCTCGACCTAATGAGATCGATCTATGCCCCGTTGAATACCATCATGAAACATGTTCATAAATGGTGAAATATTTTACTCCATGACAAAAATTTAACACCATGACAAAGAATCAAAATGAAAATTTTCATTCCGAATGAAAATTTAACATAGTGGTGAAAATGTAACACCATGAGAAAAATTCTAAATGAAAATGACTACAAAAATGACAAAGTATATCTAGGCCTTAACAATGGCAAGGTTTCATTGTCAAATTCAAAAGTATTTGATTTACTTTCATTATTGATTATCGTTGGTATAACAAAAATACTGCTTTCTAGCGCTGAAATCTGGAAATTGCGGTTTATTAGCAAATTCATTGTAAGATTTAAATTTCTTTTGATTATTATGCAATTTATGATGTAAGGGCGCACACTAGTAAATCAATCCGCGATTCCTGTAATGGTTTGATTTCCGGTTAAAAACGCTGACTATTTGGACCTGATTTTATGCTATTGTATCTAATAGTCAGTGTTGAAGTTTTATGTGTAAATGAACGCTACACATGTTCCGAATAAAATAAATGCGATTATATTCAAAATTTTGATTTTCAACACAAAATACTTATGAAAATGGTGGAAATGGGTTTTCAAGCTGAAAAAACGGGTACGAAAATGTGACCTTCATAGCGCCAAAACGAGGTGGAAAGACACCCATACAGTGAAACATATGCTAAAGATCTGTCCATCTTCTTTCCATTGGTATGTAATTTGAATGGAATACCTTGCCACTTCAGGTTAAAAAAAAAAACGTTTTTCCAACACATATTTTTATGTGTATTTCAATGGAGGAGTTATTCATGTATAAATATTCAATTCATGATCTCCCCGTAGCTTTCAATGATATTTTTTTTTAAAGAGATCAGATATCCATGATTATTCAACAAGACAAGTAGATGATCTAAATATAACCAAAGTATTCTAGCCATATAACCAAAAACAAGAAATTATTTTCCGACCGTAGTATCCGTTCTAGCGGTCCCGTTCTTTGGAATTCACTTTCAAAAGATCTTAAGAATTCTCATTCCGTGAAATTGTTTCGACAAAATTATAAATACAATTTAATTACGTTTTACAACTAATGAGTTTTGAGCATGTCCTTGTCTTGTTGTTTTGTCTTTCCTTTAGTTATGACTTTATTATTTTATAATATAAATATATTGTTCTGCATATCATTTATTTTGTTATAAAGGGATGGGCTATTTACAAGCCTTATTGGCTCTCTAGCCCTTTCCTCCATAATGTTTGTTTCTATTTTGGTGTTAATTGTTTGCTAAATTAAGATTTTAAAATAAACTTGATACTTGATACTTGACACTTGACACTTACTGGTGTGCACCCATAAAAGCAATGTTTACAAACAAAACTTAACCTCTTTCCTGGCATTAAGGTTTTTGATCAACATTCTCACAAAATTGTGTAGTTGTATTGTTAGTATTATTATTATCGACAATACCAAGTGTGAATCATCTGCAGATATAATTTTGGAATTTTGTCCAATAACGTTTATGAAATAAATATGGAATAAACGGATTTGCCGGTGCAGAGGGGTGCCCCATGTCCGGGTGTTTTTTACGGATTTGCTAAGTTGCTTTTGTACCTATTGTTTATTTTGCATACTTGTGACGTATCACAACTGTTCAGGTACTTGGCCTACACCAATTAGCAGCCTGTTTTCAGAT
>JXSR01S002570.1:197518-208769 GCA_000969725.1 Ophiothrix spiculata
GATCAATATTTGCTTGAGTATTTCTCACACCTTTTCTCATGCTTTTCTATCAGGATCAATGTTTGCTTGAGTCTTTCTCACACCTTTTCTCATGCTTTTCTATCTGGATTAATGTTTGCTTGTTTTTTCTTACACTCTTTTCTCAGACTCATCTATCAGGATCAATGTTTGCTCGAATCTATCTCACACACACCCTTTTCTCATGCGTTTCTATCTGGATCAATGTTTGTTTGAGTCTTTCTCACACATACCCTTTTCTCATGCTTTTCTATCTGGATCCATGTTTGCTTGAGTCTTTCTCATACCTTTTTTTTAATGCTTTTTTATCTGGATCAATGTTTGCTTGAGTCTTCTCACACCCTTTTCTCATGCTCTTCTTTCCAGCTCTGGGTGTTGATCTCAGGGCATAAATTTATTTATTTTTTCGTCAGGAGCAAATTTTTGAAGCTCAATCAGCTCGTATTTATTTTATCTCATGAAGACACAATTTCTTCTGTTGCTTCCTGCGAGCGGTGCTCCCCGCTCCCGCACAATTTAAGTGATTGCCTTATTTCCAATATTCTGTGTGTGGCATCATAAAGTGCAACATTTGTTTTGGGACTCTTGTGTTGGGTATTTTGGGCCTTATATCTCAGCCATTTTTGCACAGATTTTCACAAGTAAGGTGTTTTATAAAAGAGCAAAGATGCAGTAATAAGATGTCTATTTCAAAAACGTTCAAAGTTATCAGACCTTGACACACTATCGATCTAAGGCAGTGCGTGTTTCTTTTGTGTTGGGTGAACATTAGCTATTCAATCAATCAATGATACACTGTACTTGCATGACATGCATACCCAATGAAGGAGTCTATTTGTACAGGGGACCAACGGCTTGATTCCTCATCCTGAAGAAAACTTGTTGATGATGAAAAACATTTCCTTTAATTGAGCTTGTATGCATGCTCTGGAAATGAGGAAATGGCACAAATTTACCCAGACACATGGCAAACAAGAAGCTAACTTTTCACATTTCTGGAACTATAATCAAGTCATAACTGGCAGTGTGCAAGAAATTGGTATTTGTGTTGCAAACTTGTATCGAAACTTTGGTGCAAGAAGTCGGAAGAGGATCAAATATATAAAATACTGGCCCAGGTGTTGAAAGAAAGAATTCTTTAGGCTGATAGCATCTAATGAAGTTTATTTTCTATTGGGGTCCAAGACCTTTCTCTATTCATTTTCAAATAAGTGCATGTCCCGGGGGGGGGGGCACTCACATATGAAAGTGATGTATGATTGCCACCGAGCACCTCAGAAGTGGGTTTTTTTGTGACAGATTATATCAAAAAGGGGTCTTTCAGTGACAAAGTTAAAAAAAAATGGGGGATCTTTGGACAAAATTAATATAAAGTAGGGTCTTTCTGCGTTAAAATGAATTTAGCAAAAATTTTGACAAATTTAGTGAAATTTTCAAAAAAGTGACGTGAAATTAAGAAAATAGTTGGTCTTTGATTGACAAAGGTTGCTTTAGTGACACAGAAATTTTAAAAATAGGGGGTCATTTGAGTGGCAGGTGGTAAAAATAGGGGGTCTTTTGGTGAGAGGGGAGTGAAAAAAGCAGGGTCTTTTTGGTGGCACATGGCGCGTAACTCATAGTTGAGTGCCCACCCCCATGGGTCCACCCCCATGGGTCCACCCCCATGGGTTCATGTGGACTGAAAAGCAAAGGGCATTCAATCCAGGAATACCAGGTTGTACTAGATTTAGGCACAAGTGATTCCAAATTCAAATTTAAGATACATTTTATGGTGCATTGTAATTGGGTCACAAATATTGAAAATATTTACCAAAAATTTATTTTTATCTTTATCAAATAAATTACAAAAGTAATATCATAAAACTTAACATAATTATATCATAGCAAATCCATCTTAGAACTTATCCATTCACACATACATGTTGTTTTTAATAATAGTATAGTAGGCAACCTACTTTGTGCAAATAACTGTTGGCAAGGGGCAGCCTTCAGGAAGACTCTTTTAAGAGCCACGAATATCTCATAAGAACAACACATTAGAGGTTAGGTGCAAACTACTTTTGATCAAAGAATGTTATATTGCAAATTAATCCTCTCAATTTGAGCCATTTCTGTGTAAATATTTGTACTTCTTTGGATTTTACTAAACTTTTAAACTTTTACTTAGAGCATTTCCATAAGTTTTTAATTCTAAGTGGAATCTAGGCTAGTCCCTTTAATTTTTCTTACAGCGATGTTTTATTTTATGAATGATAAATGGACTTGTAGTTCTACTTGTGGTCTCTGATTCTTCATTTTTATTGCTGATTTGATTGAAGTCAGTAAATACCAAATAGAAGTCATTCAAGTTATTTTGAGGAGAAAATCAAAAATGAAAATAAATTAACAAATATTTTGCTATTTTCAATTTTGGACGCAGGTGGTAAATAATATCCAGTATTTATACTGCGCTATTCACCGTAGTATCATAGCGCTTGACATTATTACGCTGTTATTAGGAAATCATCACAACCATCTCACCTCAACTAGATCGCAATCTTAAGACGCCTACCTATCGGAACTTAGTTTGTAATATTCCCCTAACTGCTCCCCAATGCGCTTGGGTGGACGAAGCAATCGAGATTAAATGTCTTGCCTAAGGACATAACCCGTTGGCCGTAGCGGGGCTCGAACTCGCGACCTCATGATTCGTAGTCCTGCACTGTTCCACTAGACCACACGAGCTCCCCAAACAAGAAAATCAAGTGGGAAGGGCCTAATGGCAAAATGATGATTAACCTTTTCTTTCCGTAAGCCGTATGGGATACGGCCTAAATTACTGCCAGCTCAGGCGTAGGCCGTATGGGGTACGGCCTAACTAACACTATAGTATAACTAATTTCATGACCTCTTACAATTCAAAACACTATCACAGGTAATGTATACAGTTCATAAAGGTATATAATGATGATGTTTCATTGAATTATGTAGAATATTTCTATAGATTAATTTAATTTACTTTAGAAGTCACTTTAGAGGTAAAATGGCGTCAGCCTGGAGCGGAAAAAGTGGTCAGACTGGAAAGGGTTAATTACACTTTTTGGTATAAATGGCTTTCCAAATTTAAGGTTTGATTAAAAAGAATATGCATTAAACATTTTATCACATCATATGATAATTGACTTCACCACCATTTTTTTCCAGGTTTTCTTTCACAAGCCATTTATTCTATTTTAAATCGTCATTTTGCAACTTTCAGCTTATTTTGTCACAGCATGTCTCATTTGCTTTCAGTATTAAAGATATTGTCATGACTTCTATGCATATGACTCATAATTTAACACTAATTTTTCAAATCAAACCACATATAGAATTCAATTTGAGAATGCGCTACTATGAAAAATCTAAATTCCCCAATGTAAATGTTTAAAAGCGCTATCAAAAAAAGTCTTTGTAAGATTTGTACGCCTGCAGCATTATAAATTCTAATAACACTGTGATCACACATAATGCAATATTAATGCATTTTATTAGAGTTTTTACACAACTAGAGCACTATTCCTTCTTGATCAACGTAATTCTTCTAATCATTTCAGCAATATTTGACGGTGAAGCGTATGATAAGCCTCGCTAAATCAAATCAATGCATCTGGCCTCCGGGCGTAATGTCAAAATGAGGACATTCCACTACGCTCATCGTGAATCCACAGTTCGGTAATTCTCATGCACAAATATTGGACAAAATTAATAGGTCAATGCTCTTTACATATACAATTGAATACGCCGGAAAGAACATCCCAACTCCATAAGCTGCCTTCAGTTAAGTTATGTAAAATATAAATGCATATAAATCTCTGAAAATGCTTTCAAATCACTAGAAAGCATTTCTATCAGCGTTTTTCTATTGAACATTCGGTATCATTCCGGTTAATATTGATCCGGAATATACCGGGTAACGACGTTTTTCTATTGCGCTGAAATACCAGGGAAATACCCGATACGATGATGTCATAACAAAAATAGCGGGGAGAGGTCATCATCGGGTCAATCGCGTTGCATTGTGGAACCGAAAATGGCGCCGTCCACAAGCACAGCGTCGTTCGCGAGTTTAATGACATTTTTGTCATTTTTAGTTAATCAAAGTACAGATAATGATTTTGAGCAGAATGAGAGAGGCAGAAGAAGACGGAGATTCATTTTAGAGATTCGACGTGAAGCTCAGCAGTTTCGGAGAGCTAGAAGGAGGAGGCGATCGCTTGCTATGGCAATGGTGTTATTGCTTCATGCCAGTAGTAGAACAGTGGATGTTGACCGCCAGAGAATTGATGTTTGCACCACTTGGTTTGAAGAATGTGCCATGACACAATACACGAATCGGGAATGGCTGAAGCATTTTAGGATGAAGAAAGAGACATTTCTGAGCCTTGTTGATGCCCTTCGCCCAACATTACTGGGACAAAAGACTAACTTCAAAGACCCAATAATGGTGGAGAAGAAAGTTGCTGTCACTGTATGGAGATTAGCAACGCCTGGCGAATACAGGACTATTGCTTTATTGTTTGGTATCGGACTTTCGACAGCGTGCAAGATAACCCATGAAGTTTGCAATGCCATATTTGACATTTTGTACCCCATTTACATTAAATGGCCCACTGGCGATCGACTTGCAAAGGTCATCCAAGGATTCCAAGCCAACCATGGTTTCCCTCAGTGCGCCGGTGCCATTGATGGGACACATATTCACATAACAGCTCCAGAAGCCCAACACAACGATTACCACAATAGGAAAGGTTTCACCAGTATTGTGTTACAAGCGGTGTGTGATTTCCAATGTCGGTGAGTTTGTTGCGATAAATTATCAAATCAAAATTGACAATTTTGCATGACCCATTAAAGGAGTATGGTCCGATTGCCTCGAACTTTTTTTCAAACTTTTTGAGATTTTGGTACCAAAATATTGCTCATATTTTTCTCATAACCCATGTGAAATTTCACTGCTGAATTACGTTTCGTTTTGGAGATATGCATGAAAATGTGTCTACTTATGATGCGGTAACCATAAATAATTTTACCCAGTAACCTATAGGCAGCTCTGAAATACAAATTCGGCCATAAAATCAAAACGGGTAGACCGATTGAGCTGAAACTTGATTCTCTTGAGTGGTTATCTTTCATATCACATTCAAAACTTATTTTTTTTTAAATCGGACCAGCTCCTTTAAAATTCAAACTCCACCAGCATGCCCAAACAAATTTATTTAAAAAAAAATCCCCTAAAAGCAAGTTGAAGATTAACTACTTAAAAGTCCTCAACCAACATTTATACTGTGTCCGTACGGTAAACAATCAAGACAAATTCCAATCGGACGTACATCTCATGTGAAAATATTTTACTATTAATAGTGGTTTCGCACCAGGTTTTGCACACATTTATTTAGTTGACAAACACATTTAAGCGCATAATTGGTGAGGTTGATCTCACTCAATAAATGTTTTCAGTGTATCTCGTTGAAGGTCCAAGAAACAAAATTCTGCTCTACCGTTCATTTTTGGAAACTCGGGCACACATGCACATGTAGGTTTCCATCGATTGTTCTAATTTGGACAGGGCCATACAAAGCAGGATGTAAGCCTTTGTACGGCCATGAATTTGGATGCTGGATTCTTCACAAGTTTTAGTTGCGGGCCATCTACAAAATAACATATATTTTTTAATATATTAAATCAATGTTGCAATGTTGTCATTCCTCAGTTCATTCTCTGTGCTTAAATATGGTGAATGCAGCCACTGTTTCGACCCTTATGTCGAGACTGTTCTTCGAATTAGGTAACCTAATCAGATATCCATTTGTCAAATATGCAGAGAAGCTTAATTTCAACAAGAAAAGTACAATATATACATGTAGTAGGGATGGAAAACAAGCTTGATGGAAAATATTTTGTTTGTAAACTCATTTGCATTTATCATTTTGATTTTCAGGTCCTGCATGAAATTGAAAGTTCTGCAACAGATGTTTTTAATCATTACTATAATTACTAAAATTTATTCCCTCTTCCTTTTTTTTTTACTCCAACAGATTTACTGACACCTTTGTTGGCTTTGCTGGACGAGCGCATGATGCCCGCATACTCGCAAACTCATCTCTATATGAACGTGGCCAGAATGGAACACTTTTTCCACCGGTAAGTGAATCAAAACTCGGGTGTGCAAATTAGTATTCATTGTATTATTGTTGCTGGATTTAATTTGTGAACGCGTACTCAAAGTCTTGTGTGTAGACGCGAACACAACAACCTTGAAAATGTACGCTCGCGTCAAACACCACTGCGTATTTGGTACAGGCACGCGTTCACGAATTAAATCCAACAACAATTACAGTGCTTGATTTGTTATTTTGTGTACCCAAATCAAATGCTCTCTACTTGACTGTGTTTTTCTTAATTTTTCTTGACAAGTTACATGAAATGTTTAAAGTTTCTGATTTCTCACAACGTTAGATTTAGCTCACTTTTAGGAAGCTTTCATTCAGCTTTACTCTTGGACGTCATCAGCCCCATATACTACATAGTTACATGACACTTTGCAGTTGATTTGAAGCAAGCAAATTAAATGTCCCAAAAATGGTTACACGTACAAAAAATGACCGCATGCAAAAAACTAAAGTAGTAACTCTCTTTGAATATGAGTAAATATTTTTGGAGCCCTTATCACTTAATGCCAAGAATAGTATATATAATCTAAACAGAAATATGATCATTTCTAAATACTTATTTTGTGTGTGTGCTTTTTTTCTGTTTTTGCTTTTAGTGGACCAGACGTTTTGGAGATGTCGACATCCCCGTTGTTCTTGTTGGCGACCCAGCATACCCATTATTACCTTGGTTAATGAAAGGATTTCCCGAAACCAGAGAACTGACACGTGATGAGAGAAGATTTAATTTTCTTCTAAGTTCCGCTCGGATTTTAATTGAACTGGCCTTTGGTCAACTAAAAGGACGTTGGCGATGTCTAAATAAAAAGAACGAGTCGCATATTGATTTCATGCCATTGATCGTCTCATGCTGCTGCATACTTCATAATTTTTGTATTGACCATGAGGATCAATTTCGACGGGAACCTCTTGATCTACCAGAAGATTTTGATCATTTCGAGGTGCATGTTTTACCCGGTGGTCAGCAAGATCAGCAACAGGACAATCGCCACATATTAGACATCGACCCGAAGGAAATCAGACTAGCCATTCTGGAATATTTCCAAGGACAGTAACTAATTGTGTTTAAAGAATGTGTCAATTTCATCTGCTGATCATATCATCACTGTTCTGAACTTCTGACATGTACAGTAGTATTATCCTTAGTTTGAGGAAACGTTCAATCTTTTTGGACATGTTTTAAATTATTTACCATTGACCCTAAATAACAAGTCTAAATGTTCTGGAGATAGCATATGACTTGAAATCTAGTCCAATGCACTGTTACCGATGAATAGTTTATTGCCTCATTATTCCAAAAAAAAAGAGTACTGTTTGCTCAAACTCCACCGACTGACCCTAAATTTGAATATTCATTTTTTTCCCCTTTATTTAGTGTAGAAAAGAATTTTGGCCTAGTTGAGGAAAAGGCGAAATATTTTAGGCCTATGGATTACAAAACATATCAAATTATTTTGTCAAAACAATATCTTGTTTTGTTTCTGGATGTCAGAGCAGTGATGATATTAAGCAATGTAGTTTATCAGATTTAATTTATCTTTGACAATAATACCACTCCCATTTCAGGTACAATGTACATGTAAGGTACAGTTATCATTCAGGGTTGTCACCACGCCGGATGGAGCTACGATACCTGGCGCTCGGTGGCATTATGAGCTTCTCCACCCATGCCATCAGTGGAAGAATTTGTTCAAAAATCTCTAAATAAAATCCGAGTGGGTTTTGTTACTTGTCCTGGCCCCACTTACCTGGCGCATACCAGGATCACTTTGTTTAGCCCGGCACTGAAATATTATTGTCCTGCTTGTTTGAAGCCCTATGATTTCTATATCGATTTGATGTTGTATACCTTACATTTCTTAAGGAGAATTTGTTCAAGACTCACATTAATGCTTGCATAGGAACATAACAGGCATGTTACTGAAACGATACAAATCTATTTTTCAAAAATGTCTTATGTGTGAAATGTAATAAAATAAATTGGCTCACATAAAGTATTCATATGTAGTATTTATTTGTGATTTGAAATTCTTTGGTTAACTCCATACCAAGAGCAATGGATGGGGCAGAAATTGGAATGCTAAATCTCTTCCTGAAAAATTTACAGCAGATATACCTGGAGGGAATACTCATATTGAATGAATGGGTATTATGTGCCTACATTTTTTTTTTTCACAATTTGCGATAGCGTCCGGAAAGTCCACTGATGGACAAGTCAAATTCTCCTAAATTAGACTGGTATTTTTGGTCAAAAAGCAGTAGATTTGAGCCTGGGCTTCATATTCCAATTTCTTGACCAATTAAAATTTACATTGTATTGGTATGGAAATGTCCATTCAGATCAATTGTCCAATTGAATATATGAATACAACACTGACCAAAGTCCATGCTTGCCTACTGAGATGAAAGAATGATCTATTATAATGATGACTTAATTGACTTTCAAAACAATAGACCATGTATAAATTATATGCAGCGCCCAAGGATCATTCGCACAGGGTACCAACAGCTTGACTTCCAAACCACAGAGTAATTTTAAGTTTTTTGCCCAAGGAGATGTAAACCGCTGCACCGGGAGGCATACTTCCTTTTGTATGGGCAAGGTAACATGGTCAGTTTTCATTTCATATATTCAATTGTCAAGTGGACAGGCACCTATACACACAGTCAGAGGATAATAAATTGCAGTAAATATTTGCTTTATAAATTTAACGTGAAAATATTCCAACGAGATCGTAAGAGCTGGACAAAATTATGAAGCAGGATATCAACCAATTCCCATGGGTTGCAATGACGTAATTGATAGTCTGACTGATATCAGGGGAATTACAATGCCACGTGGTCTAGTTTTACCATATCAAATGAGTGGAATATTTTTGTGTTATTTATAAAACGCACCGTTATGGTCAGACATGATTGACAATTTTAAACATGTCAAATCAAACCCCTTCTTGGGACAGAAATGTCTAAACGGAAGATGCCAAACTAATGTGCCGCTCTCCAAATATCAATGCATTCAAATACTGCATGTAAAGTCCACTTTTATGAACAACCTAAGTTCTACGGCAACCTGAGCATAATAATGCACCCACAAGCCTTCCCCATATTGAGATTGCTGGGTGATTTAGGATATTTGGTTTCTTTGTGGGGTGATGGAGGAATGTCCCTTTTACATTCTCTTGGAACTTTAAGGCTGGGGTAGACCATCGACTAGCAGAAATGGTTCTTTGACAAAAAATTTTGATTTTGGCAAAAAATGCCAAAAAACAGTTCCAGAAAGCCTAATTAAAACTTGGATTTTTTTAAATTTTGATTATTTTTTTTGAAACAATGTCTAGGAAAGGTTTTCTCAATTTTTTTGATTTTTATCTTATTTTTGAAAATTGCCAAAAATTGTCAGTGTGGTGGCAGCAGTGAGATTATTTTACATTTTTTGAAACTTTTTTGGGTATTTTTAAAGACAAAAATAAAAAAATGAGAAAACTTTTCATCGACATTAGTTTCTGGATTAAAAGAAAGTTCAACATTTTACAATATTCCAGAAATTTTGGGGCAAGAAATACATTTTTTGCCAAAACTTTGGTAAAAAACGTAGGCCTAATATCATCATTACGTTCAGGGTAAAATTCTTCTAAAAATGTATACTTTTATATAGTGTGCAATTAGTTGAGAGTTAAAAACTGTTTATGCCATTTGGAGGTCTACTCGAGCCTTAAAAACAGGGTTCTAGCTAAATGTATGCTTGGCTTTGATGTATTCACCAATATGATATTGCCATCTACCATTCTGTGTTATTTTGAGCAAAATCATCCACATTCCGGTCTCAAAAAAGGGCTGGCATTAAAACGGGCTATTATCATTAACATTTAGTTTCTTACAACAAACTTTGGACGAGGGCACAACGCAGGTTAAGCCTAAAATTCATTCTGCACCAACATAGCACAAACCTAGCTAAAACCCTGTTTATATAACACATAAATTCGGATTGAAAAATCATCTTAAAAGGGGCATAGTCCGATGAAATTTCACTTTCATGTGAAACATTGACAAACAAAAATACTTAAGAAATTTCAATTCAATCAGTCCAATCATATTGATTCCATGTTTCAGCCATAAGGTTATGATGAAACTGCTAAATACCCAGGGCTAAATATTTTCACACCAAAGTATCAAGTTCTGCATCGGACTAGGCTCCGTTAAAAATAAACACAAACTGTAATAAAAGAAACCAGTGCATTATTTAAAAATAACAACATTTATTAAGACACAAAGAAATGTTTTTAAATACAAATAGTCAAAATATACTTGATATTATGTTACAATAGAGTACAATGAACAGTAGAATAGAGCAAAATTGATTGAAGTATGGTAGCACCACCAGCACTATAAAAATACTTATAATATAATATATTGCATCCAATGTTAAATATTTGATTTCAGTTCACCTAGTCATACGTTTCAGTAAATCACAAGAATTACTCGCAGCATCAAGTACAACAGAACATGTTTTATCTGTCTTTGTTTACCAAAAGTACAAATTACATGTGTGTAAATTTACAAGCCAAAACTTGTCATCCACATGGTCCCCCAAAGTAAATAAATTTCAACACAAGAAACTCATATACTTGTAGCATTAGATTTAACACATTATCTTTCAATACCGCCCCACACCCCTTTATTTCATCAGGACTCGTACACAAATGTTATGTACAAGTGTTAGTGAGCGTCAGCGATACCTTTTGCAGCTGCATAAGACAAAAATGAACAGGATTTACGATTGTCATAAATTACATACATGTATTAAATAATCTACAATAGACTAAGTACTACTGACCACATTAGAACACCATTTATCAGTTAACATAAGTAAAAAAAAAAACCTCTTTCTCAGCTTCCCACGCTTATATTTTACCGCATTCCTCTTTAAGGTTTTCAGGACATTTCTAAAGATAAAAAGAGGGAGAAAAAAGTGACCTAAAATCGCAATAAAAACAGATTTTTCATGTGGCACATAGCCTTTTTGATTTAAAAAAAATGTGTAT